>JASXSY010001760.1:0-180726 GCA_034509805.1 Sipha maydis | reverse complement strand
ATGACGACCGATGTGTATTCTGTATATTCGTCCGGCCGCCGCGTGTGCCCTTTCGGCGGTGATAACGGCGACGGCGATGGCGATGGCGACGATCACGGGAATGCTGTGCGCGTTTTCATTCATTCGCTCTAGCCGCCGCCTCGCATTCCTGTTCACTTTTTCTTCATCGCATAATAATATGCGTACCGGTACGCTGAGAGAGTGAGAAAGAGAGAGAGAGAGAGAGAGAGAGAGAGAGAGAGAGAGAGAGAGAGCATTTCGCATTCCGAAGTGTTATAAGAGCGGAAATTCTTCGTTGAAAGTCGGACACCACCACCGCTACCGCTACCACCACGCACTGTTTTAACAATGGACGAGTTTGCCGTCGCTGTATCTGCAGTGTACCAGTTATATGTGTGTACAAGGCGATCCGTCTGGTCTGGTGCAAACAACGCACACCACGCGGTGGTTAAGACTGCTGTTGGATCACAACTATTTCTGTACATCTATATTCTATACATGTATTCTGTTAACACTGTTATACAAAAATATTCAAATTTTAGTATGCCATAAGTATAAACTCGCAGACTACTCGACCGATTGTAATACAATTTACATAGAAACATTTTTTGGAGCCCGGAGAGTGTCATTGGTTTTATATAATAGTAAATTTATTATTTTCTCATTGATCGTGAAAGAGAAGTGATGTGGCCCATTGTAATTTAATGTACCATATTTATTTAACAATTTATAACAAATTCTTATCCTGAATTATTCCACTTAAACCCATTTATTCATTTTTTGTAGGGATGTTCTTCTTTTACAGCTAGTCTTACTAGTTA
The DNA here is from genome assembly GCA_034509805.1 of Sipha maydis. Taxonomy (NCBI): domain Eukaryota; kingdom Metazoa; phylum Arthropoda; class Insecta; order Hemiptera; family Aphididae; genus Sipha; species Sipha maydis. The sequence continues at coordinate 179,905 of JASXSY010001760.1, read as the reverse complement.
CTTATCCACAATCGTTTTTTTAGCTGAATATTATAGAACTTACTTTTTAGAATACACTTTAAGATCACTACTAATATTAATTATTTGACTTGATAATAGGTATATGTTTTGGTTTAACTAAAGTCAACGTAATAAATGCTAATTATATACTTAACTGATCTTCGGTAATTGGTATATCTACTTACTTTGCTGATTTTTTTTTTGATAGCAAACATATACTTAGCACTATTTATAAAATATTTAACGAAGTCCGGTAATTTAGTTTATAAATATACAAAATATACGTATAACGCATTTTTCATATAATATATATATATATATATTATTTAGTGTGATGTTTTTACAGGCGCCGCCACCGCCGAGGTCAATATCCGCTCTGCTCCCGTGAGTCAGGCAAAACAATATAGCAGTACTCCGGCGGCAGGGAGTGACTCACACACGTGGTGCTAAGTACTCAATCATAAATATTATTTTATAAGAATACCGTTCCTAATTACTGTCGGTCTGAAGTTTTTCTATGGTGAACACATATTGCAAAATATGACGAAATAAATATCATAGACGTACTTCCGACCGGATATCTGTTCCGATTTTATCCAATCCGCAGTAATGTGGGTATAATAATGACACATATATTGATCATGAAAAGATAATGTGACGTATAATTTACTTTTGATGAGAAAACCTCATGTAGGAAATCGGGATGACAGTACCTATACAACCGAACGTACCTGTTATAGACACATTATATAATGAGTGGGGTTAGGTTAGGTTAGGTTATAGCTCAACGGTGTGCAGCACAAGCATCAAGGATTTGATGAGGCATTTTTCCCGCAGGAAATTCCGCTTGATAAGTATATAAACACTTGTGTTAAATGTTAAAAATCAACAAGTCACGACGACCTTCGGGATTGTACGTTCGTGAATCATTGTCAAAACGAACATGTTCGACGAATATGTACTCATTTCTATTTACATTCAGCGATGTACACATGATAATTATTATTTTTAGTAGTTTATAGTTTTTGTTTATAAATTATAAGTCATAACTTATATCCAATCTCGTTTTGCAAGCTTCATTTATTACCTACTAGTTACTCCTTCTATTCTTTCAGTATCTCTTCTCTGTCGCGTCAGCACTTGTAATTTGTATATTTTTGCGGTGCTTATAGGTTGTAGGGCGAGTATTTATTACAAATAATTGTTAATAGGTTTGTATTCAATTTTTCTTATATTATTTTATAACAGTAAAATTAGTGCATAAAAATCGATATGAATGTGTTGTAAAATAACGTTGTGTTTTTTGTCTACTAAATATGCACTATTTGATTGCATTGTACATTTCTTTTTGATTTTTTAGTCGTAAAATACTGAGTGCTAAGTTTGTAATTTTGTAGATCGAATGCATAAAACCATTGCCTAATGGTCAGTACAATCAATGGTTAAACTAAAATTAAAACGAGCCGCAAATATTCGAAAACGGCGTTGAACACTAAAACGAGTTTCAACGGTCCTGCGTAACGAAACCATAGCATACACGGGTAATCATTTTTACCTAGTGCGTTTTTCATCACGTTCATTGATAAACAGTTCATTTTCCGACGACGACGGGAGAAGAAAATGCCGGTTGGCGAGTGGTGAATGGGCGGAGAAAAAATCGCCGCGCGTACAAGGCCTGGGACAATTTTTTCTCCGAGTCGGCGGTACATGAGACGCGCTTAGGATACGGAGACGGCAACGGCAGCGGCGGGAGAGCGAGACAGACGGCGAGCAAAAGAAACCGAACCGAAGAAATACGGAGAATAGGGGAAAAAACAGCAAATAGAAACCGTACGGTAGAATGGAATGCGTGTCATACAAAAGAGAACACAACCGTTTTGGCGGGCACTTATAGTACAGAGGATCCTCGTGGACGAGCCGAGCGGTGGTGGTGTCGGTTGGCGGCGGCGGCGGAGGTGAAGAGCTTGATGCGCGTGCGCGTGCGCGTTTTTATACGGTCGACCTGCCCGGCGCGGCGGTGTGGTGGGGACGACGACGGCGACGACGATTTTCCCTCTTCCCACTTCCCACAGCTATCGTTGAAGCCGACGAGAGTGCGTTGAGCTCGATCGGAGGAGACGACGACGCGACCGACCACCGACAGACGGCAGTCTACTACAGTCAGTGTTCACTTTCTGTCGTGCGTACGCATTCGTTCTAGTAAAATTTTCGTTCTACACTAATTTTCTCCCGAAGTTATCGACCCTCTCGCGTTTCCCGCGCTCCTGTATTTTTTTTTTATTCAATAGCACAACTCGTTATTAGATTCGCTCTATCATTTTTATCCAAACCTCGGTGGAATAGTGCAGCCATTTTATTCCACGTTTAGTTCACTTTAAGCAGTATACAACGCGCATTTGTCTGACGTGGAATTCAATATTTTTATTATTATACGAGATAATAAATATTAATGACACCTCTGGTTCGGTTTTACTACTTCGCGGTTGCGCCATGTCGAGACGTCGGCGTTGATAATCCGACGACGTCGATTCGTTTTGCCGCTCTTCGCCAGCGTCACGCCTCGTAATGGATACCAAGACGTCTACTTATCATCACCACCATCACCACCTAAACCAACAAACGAAAAAACAAACTTCAGCCGCCGCGGTCATCGTCAGATCGCGTCCTGTGCAATTCGCGCAGACGTTGGCCCGGGTGTTACGTATCGGCCGTAAAGAGAAGATATCGAAAAAAGCCGCTAACAAGGTACATACACATACATACACACACACACACACACACACACACACACACACACACACACACACACACACACACATACACACACAAACAAATACACTTCTACATAACTTCTTAACTGTCCACAATATTCGCTGTATACATTTGATATATGGTATTATGTTTCGCCTGCGCGCACGTGTGCATTGGTGAACCGCGGAAAATTTTCCCGCGCCCAGTCGCCTTTTTTTTTCGCCTCCCTTTTGCCACCCCCTGAGGATTCGGTGCAGGCGAGGTCCCCATGACGAGCGCGAGAGTAGCGTTTGCGCTTTACGCCTGCCGTTTCCATCGCGCTTACACCGTATTACGTCATAAGCTACTCGTGACGTGTGCATGCGTGTTTTATACATGACCGGATGCTGACCTGCTGGCTAACTGGTCTTGGGACTTGAATATTTGAACCGTTTTCGTTTACATAGTCTCCAGCGTCACATGAGAATTAATTCGTTTGATTAAAACACTAGTTTCTTCCAGGGATGTGATCGCCACATTTACGATTTACAAACGTACTTCAATCCCTCGCCAAAATACTTTTCTGACTGGTTTGGGGTCCATCAATTTTCCGCGCGTTCGTCTTGCTCGGGTTGAAAGCGATAATCGACTCGTTACCACGCGCGCGTGCAATATCGAGCGAGGAATGCGCCATGCGCGTTGTGTAATAAATAATAATAATAATAATAATGAGCGCGCGCCCGTGCATGTGTGTCCGCAGTCGTGGACAATGACCCACATACCTTAGGAATTAGAAATGCGACGGCAGCCGTTTTTTTCACAATTAGTTTCGCTCCTATAATGTTAAAATTCGTAAACTATCGTCTATAGTTCAGGTTTTCCAGTCGCATTTCAATTTTTCCATAAAACATCATTGTTTTCGAAGAGTATTGGTCTTATTGTTTTTATACATTTTTTTGCACAGTATAGCGCTAAATAACGGTACGTGTTTAGCCCGACGCGCATTCGTCGTAATAATTTCGCTGGAAATAAAATAGGTCTTGTTTTGTCTGTTGCTTAAAGAGGGAGAGAGAGATAAAGATAAAGATAACACAAAGAGAAAGAGGAAAGCAAGTGTGTGTCAGAGTGATTTGATTTCGCATTATATTACGAATTATCGTGGTAACTTGACACCACGTTTGTAGATAATAATATAATAATAGTATCCACTATCATTTTTAATATTCGCGGATCCTATGGTGGGAGATGCTCTGTAGTGTATGTATCAGTATCAGTATCAGACGCAAACGGTTAGCCAGGTGCAGCCGGCAGCCTCCTCCGGTGCATGTAAAGCGCGAGGTGTCGGCATCGGTTCACAAGTGGTCACCTTTTTAATGCTATTTTTGGTCACTTGATTTTCATGTAAAAGGTATTTTGCAGACGTATGAATTTTTTCCTGTAACCAGTGTTTTTTAAAGGTAAAACTGTAAAATACATTTTAATAATAAAAAAAAAAATCGTCCAAAATGTCTTTAATTTTTACACAATCAAAAGTTATAACTTTTTTTTATGAAAATATTAATTAATATTTTGTGCCTTTCGCATGCATATTTAATTGAGGTAGTTATAACTAATTATGACATATTACCGAATTAATTATTCTATATATAATTTAACTGTATCAAACTTCGAAAATAAGAGGAAAAAAGCTTATCCACCAATATTTCAAACACTCTGCTAAGTCTGCGAGTATGATGGGGAAGCACCGAGTGATTTTTCCACGGAGTTATTAGTTATTAATAAAATAATATAATCTATAGAATTATGGAAATCCAGTGACCGCTGTCGGCATTTAAATGTAGTGAACCGCAAAGGTGCCGCGAGATAGCCGCCGCCTCGAACATCGGTTAACGGATACGATGGCGGATAACAATAACAATAGGGGCCATGTACTACGTGTTTTTTTTCTTTGCCACAGATCCCTAGGCCAGGTGCGAGAGGTGAGACGGCTGTCGTCCCAGACAAACTCGCTGGCACAACGGCGTGGTTGTACACCTGCTTTCACCGGGCGACGGCGTACACGCTTTCACTTACCTTAGCCAGCGAGCATAATAAATTAAAATTATAACGTTGCATTCACGTAATTTACGTTTTTGCAAACTAAATAAATATTACATCACGGTTACCACGACCACCACCAACATTGATAAAAACAAAAACAATCTATTTATAGTGGGAAAATCCGTCCGTGTACAAAGACGTTTGTCGTAGTCGCCGCCGCCGCCACGTGTGTGCGTGCGTACTTTTATTACCGCGTAAATATATTATTATTGTAATTATTATTATTATTCTACTACTAGTAAAAGGGAGGGGGAAATACGCGGGTTGTTTATGTGTATACTACTAGATTATATGTATGTGTATAAATACACACACACAGACACAAGAAACCTGCGCGCGCGTCCGTGAAGATGGCATTGAACTTGTCGTTGGCCCTCCTCCTCATCGTTGTCTCTCCACACCGCCCCGCCGCCCTCGCAGGGCCGTTCACAGCGTCGTTACCACATGTCCTTGCGTGCTTCGTCGCAGGGTTAATAGCCGCTGTTACTACTGTCGCTCAGGTGGGGGGGAAACAAATGACGATGACTCCCGGTAGGTGCCCCGTCGCCACCAGTAATGTCCTTGACGCACCGCGTTCACGCGCTGCACATGGATCCGGTGTTATTGTACGAGACAAGTTTTTGTGCGAGAAAACGGTCTGCGTGATAGAAAATCAGAATGGAAAAATAATATTCCGAAATAAAGGAGTAGGGTGGTAAGGAGAGAAGGAAAAGTTTAAATAAATTAATAGATAAGACTGTTGGTTGGATGGACGATGGGAAAGTGAAAAATTCCATTTTGGATATACCATACAATGTTCGCAAATTGGTCCGTGAAAGTCGACCTCGACGATTTGTAAACAAACCGTAAACAACGGAACAACAACAACAACTACGAAGACAACACTGGTGTAGACGAGACTGCCTTGGGCGTTGGCAAGGTCGCCGCTGCCGTTCTTTGAACATCCGGGAAACAAAATTACAATATTCTAAAGTCGAAGAACTTTATTTTATTGATAACCAAGCACCGCTGTTTCTTTTAATTACTCTTAAATAAATTCACTTTTCTCCATTTAGATTTTTATTTTAAATATTATACATATGAGTCTGATCTATGTACGATTCATTATATATTCTTGACTTTGAATGTTTACTGTTACAAATCGCGCCGTTTCTGTGATTTACAACTATCGTCATCGCACTAAACCATAATAATGTTACTACGTGCTCGCGTCCGGTTCAAGATGATATTATTACGTCACACACGTCGCCACCGGATCCCCCACGAGAGATAACGTGCGCGCGAGAAATTATTGAATGACGCAATTCGGGATGCATACGCGTCTGGTGCGTGCGGGCGTTTGTGTATGTATTAACTCGACAATAACGTTAGTGCGTGTATGCGTGGTATCCGATCGCGTCAATGTTTGAATGAAATGCGTCGCTGTCGTCTGCGATAACAAACAATGCGCGCGTGACAAACACATACACACACACACACACACACTCATACATTATATATACAGTAACACAGAAAAGGCGCTTTCGGTGCCACCGAATTAATTTTACGACTATTATTGTACTCGCCCGTCATGCATACAAACTACGTACACGGTACTTTTCTACGTTTTTTTTTTTTTTTTTTTTATCATAGATTTTTTTTAATTGGTATATACCAAACTGACGTTTATGACAAAAACAACATCGTGTTTTGTGTTAATCGATATATCGTGTGCGTGCCATTCAAAAAAAAATCTGTCAGAGAACTCGCACTAATCGAGGCGGCAGCCAAGAGACGTTTCGATAGTATATTTAAAAAAAAAAAAATTAAAGATATCTTTCCTCGATTGCGTTTAATATAATGTACTTCTTATGTTTAGTCTAAACCTCCTTTTAATGAGAAATATTTTTCAGAGAAATTTTCTTTATCAGAAAATTATTTGTAATCTCCACCTATTGTCGGTGGTAGTGGTAACCGGACAAATGTTCGTGTTTTCGTCATTACATTTCACTCTGGCCTACTATCTAGGACTTATGTATTATCAATTATCACGTAGATTTGAATACCCTGCGGATCTCCTTCGTCCTCCTAAACCATATGCAAAAGTCTATCGATTCGTTTGATGTATAAGTATAATAGAAGTCGCTACTCAACAACAATAAAATTAAATAATAATAAAAATACCGCTGACAAAGTTTATGTCTCGCACGCTCCGCACACGTTATGTGGGTGAAGGTTGTCATCGCCGTCGATACCTTGTTTTGTATATACGAAATACTATTTTATAATTACGTATGCGCGTGCATACTTCATGCATATATATAACGTTTATACTATATAGTCTATCGCGATATAGCTTGTCACGTGCGGTTTATTTTTTTCAAATTGGAAGGATGCGGGTGGGGGGAATACGTAGTAGGAGAAAAAAGTAGGTCGAATTTTCATTCCTAAGTTGCGCAAAACGCCGCTGCAGTTGAGCTCACGATTTTTTTTTGTGTGGTTGTTTACATCGGGTCACCGCCACCCAATTTTGAATGCTTGAAGTATATAGGTCATCTCCACCGTTGTTATAATATAGAACAGCCTATATTTTAAGTATTCGTTTTATGTGCACGCGAGTCGTCGTTATACCGTGTGCTTGTCATGAGCGGGCGAAAAAACTGTTAAAACTGTTATTTTTATGACTACAAGCGTAGTAAGGGGAGACGTTTCAAAGTAAAATAAAAATAAATGCACGTGCCTGAATCGACAGTCATAAAAAACCTTAATGTATACACGTACCACATAAACAGGTATATAGCTTGTAGAGTGTAATAATATTATTGTAATGGTCAGCACGTAAAAGGCTCAATTGATACATTGTGAGTGTATAAGTTATATTAGCGACGGTAGCGAATGAAGAACCGCCTTTTTGGCCATTCACCAAAACGCATAGTAATAATAATCTTCAACGAACACCATATTCGACACGTTTATTTTATACCTAGACTGAGCGGCTAGACGGCAGTAGTGATGTGTCATAATAAGATATCGTATTATTATTTGTTTAGTTTTTATAACTTTTTCACCGAAAACGTTGGTTTATAATTTATTATTGAGGTACAAGAAAAATTGTATTGCGAAAATTCCCCGAGATTCATGAAAACAAGTACCGTTTCTCAAAGATCCGAATTTGTTGAAAGGGGAGTTTCTTGTCTTCATACCTTTATAGTTTCTCCTTTAAGATATCGAACTCGGTGGATAATTCTGTTGTTTCGAAGTGAACAAAACCGTGTGTCCGTGATAACGAGATTTTTTTCGTATCTGTGTATCTGTCAGTAAACGTACTCCCTGTGCTCTCTGTCATGTGTGTGTGACTCGCGAATGATCACTGTACACAATGGTAACGTGATAACGAGGATGATATCGTTTACCACCGAGGGCCATCTTAGAGCCACTATACTTTTGACAATGTTTATATTATAATATAATTTATGAAATTTAACTTTTAAAATTTTTTTCTCCTAACACGCGGAAGTGTATCGTATTTTCAATTACATCATAGCCACCGCCGCCGTATGCAGGCTTACGGAAGATGGGGTTGTTTTATTTACACCCACTCGCGTCGATGACGGCGGCGGCGCGTTACACACCGTCGGATCCCACGCAATTACGTCACGGGCGTAACGCCCGCGACACACTGACACCGATGTTGTGTTGTCTCGCCGCTGCCGCGGCAGTAGTATAGTATTGCGTGCTGTTGCGAAAAGCTGTCGTCGTTGTAGGTCCGCCATTTTCCTCTTCGATATCCTTCACCAATCGTACGTATATGTTTTAACTACTTTCTTCCCCCTCCATGATGATCGTCTACCTTTCTACAATGATTATACAGTTCTCTTATTTTGTTTGTAAATATTTCATCAACTGTTTTTGTACCTGTGTAACATTCCGCATAGGACATCGCTCTATTCACGTGTATAATGTGTGTTTGTGTATTTGTGTGTGTGTGTTATCCTGTACAAGTGCGGGTGGTCGCCAACAGCCAGCGTCTCCTTCGACTTTCATCATACATAACATTTTTGTCGTTCTGAAATAGAGACGTGCATGCCTAAAGGGACGTGGGGAGTGCGCGGCGTGTCTGGTTGATGGCAGTAGCCGGGCATTCCGTTTGGCACGGCACTCCGTCTGGCTTGGGTCACGGGGTCACGCGCCGTCTGACCGTGGTCCAAAAACCTAGCGCCTTCTGAAGTGCGCGCGCGCGCGCTAAGAAGTAAATATATTGTATGGTATACTTTTTAGTCTACTCAATAATTTCCCAGTACAGCTGAAGACTGTGTCCACAGTTTTGTCGTTAAATTTTTATTATTTAAACACTATCTATTACCGCAACACGTTATTCGAACGACAGCGGAATCATAAAAATATTCTCTACTGCTACGAATAGTGAATCTCATGAGTTGTAAATTGTAATTTTGCATGTAGGATGGATAACATGATGTGGTAAATATGAATCACCGTCGTAATCGAAAGAGAAATACAAAACAAACACGCGTATTTTCCACTCCGCCCACCGCTATCCGGAAACACATTATAATTTTATATTATTATGCATTTACTATATTCGGCCTTGCAATGTGCCAAATGTATTCATCAAGGCGTCTTTTATTACATAAACCGTAAAAATGTATTCAATCATGGTTACCAAATAATGGTCGCGCGCTGCGTATTATTTTGCACGTCTCTCATTAACGACGATTGTGGCAAAGCGGGGACTACGGAGAATCTCGTCGTCGTACGTCACTGTTACCTATATTTATATCGTAAACGCGAAAAGCAAAGCTATTTGATCTTACGAGGATGGCGGCAGCCGCGATAGCAAAACGTTTTAAATATTACGCGTGTTTTACGGTTATGTCTTTTTGTTTTTTAATTTAACATTTAGTATTTCGGTCGTCGCCGCCACAGCCACCGGACGGGAGAAAACGCTTGCGTTGGGCGATGAGCCAAATGACGTCAGCGGCCTCGGCTGCCGGTGCAATATTTTCGCTTCTCTCCGTTTGTGCGTGCGTGTGTCGTGTCGTGGCCGCGACGACGGGTGTTCGATTTCCTCGACGATTCGGTTGCTCTTTCTCTCCCTCTCTGTCTCTTTATCTATCTCTCCGTGTCTTTTGTCTCACTCTCTGTCCTTCCGCACGCGTGTGTCTGCGACTTGAATTTATTTATTAGTTTTTACTTTTTTTTTTTTTTCTGCCGCTCATTGAAACTTCTTTTATTTTCACAGATAGCAGCAGCTAAATCGTCTACCACCGCGTACCACCACCAACCGCTACCACCGCAGACGCCGCAGCAAATCGTCGTTATGCCGCCACCTCCGACCATGCAACCGGCATCGCCTCTACCGCCGGCACCGTCGACGCAGGACACCCAGACGTCTCAGGTGGTACAGGTCAACGGCGGTCAGTCTTTGACCGCCGACAATAAGGCTAACAGCACTATGATGCCGGTGACGAAACGCAGTCCGAAAGACTACATTTTCGGAAAGGTCATTGGCGAGGGCAGTTACTCGACAGTACGTATACATACGCATTACAGAACTTTTAATTTATTTTTGTATTCATAAATAACACCGGACACACAAACACATACTCGCTAATATTATCTCATAATCTATGCATTTCATGTTTATTATTCATTTTCGTCCCTGGACAACATCGTTGCACACACCATATATTATGCGTTCAAATGCAATTCGATTTCAGTATAATAATCATATTATCTTATTCTACCGTCTACGAATGCAAACCGTCGTCTTATCGCGGAGTGCTATTGCAATGTGCAGTCGATCCGACGACCTTCGCCAGTATCATTTTGGCCACTCTATTTTTATGTGTTTTTTTTTCGCACGCGTCTTGTCATAAATATTATCATCAGTCATCACCATAGCGCCAACCTTTCAACGTATTCGTGAAATCTATTATCACATCGACACGCGCCACTAGTTCCGAGCGTCGATCCGCGTTGTGACACTACGCTCTCTAACCTTACGTGGTCCCGCACTCGTTTTTCTATCTTAAGGAAAATATTCTGGCATTACAATGGCATTATTGTCGTCGTATTACGCGCTTGACGCAAAAACGACAGTGACCGACCCAAATGTCCTTAAAAAGACCTTTAACTCGTATCAAAACATTATATTACAGTGCACCGCTGCTTCGACGTGTGTGTACACCATTGACCTTGGTAGTGACTGTTTTTAGATCGGTTCAGTGACCGACGTTATCATCACACCACACGCGCGCGCGCACACACATTCATTTTTAAATTAAATTTGATTAATAATATTTTATCATATTATATTATGATCGTGTATTTTAATGCTTTTTTTTTTTAATTGTCCAGGTGTATTTGGCCAAAGATATTCACACAAATCGTGAACATGCAAGTAAGTCTATGTTTTTATTACTTCATATACGTTAAGTAGGCAACTTATAATATTTAGGGTCTTATTGAAATGTTCATAATAAAAACTAACGGAATACAATGTATGCATTCGATCGCTCGACAATGATAATTAATTGTTTGGTACTGCGTGCTTATGTGCATTTTATTAAAATGTATTTTATGATTTTACTCCATACCATTATATTTTTAATTAACTAAACAACGATTTCGATGAATTATCTCAGTTTTCAAATCTTCAATCGCGACGAGTAATGTTCATTTTTTCGTGCATTATCGTGCATTATCATTGTACCAAAGATTACGATAACGTATTATAGAGTATTATAGTATTATAGAATTACTTATTACTTTATGTATTAATTTGTTGCCCATAATATTTATACAACTTATTTTCCGTTCTTCGTTAGTACCGTTTAGGTGTAAGGCGTTGCACCGGCTTCATTGCATTTGTTTCTCAAGTTGTTATGCCCCAACGTTTTTATGTTAAAGATAACGGTAGAAGAATTCGAAATGATGTACATTTTTCATCGAATAAAGCCTTTATTTCGCTAATAATTCGGTTTCGGTATCTCCTCGTAATGAGGCACCGGTGGCATATTATAATTATTAACTAGCTTGTTCGAAATTATCGTTTAAATTTAACTTTACCGCTCAAATAACGTACAAAAAACTTTAAAATTATCGTTTTTGTCGTCTGAATGCATTTATAATGTTTGTAGTTTTACTATAAAATATATTTTAATATTGATAAGAGCTGCGTATTATTTTGTATATTACTACTAAAACGTGGTTCCTTACATTTACTGGATCTATAGATTATAAATTGTTTATGATTTGACTGACGAGAAAATTAATAATTTTTTTTTTAGTTAAAGTTTGCCAAAAAAAGCAAATCATCAGAGAAAATAAACGTGATCAAGTTAAACGAGAAAAGGATGCTCTAAATGTGTTGAGCAATTCTGGATCTAGCTTTTTCGTCAAGTTATACTGCACTTTCCAAGACGCCGAGAGACTCTGTATCCTTTTATTACTATGTACAATTTTAAATTGTTGAACCATTTTAAATTATGACTATAGTGTCACTAGTGTGCGTTTTTACTGTAGTTTTTTCCTTAACATTTACTTACAGACTTTGTAATGTCTTATGCCAAAAACGGTGACATGCTGCCATACATTAATAAAGTTGGTTCGTTTGACGCAGCGTGCACTCGTTTCTACTCTGGTGAAATCCTACGTGCTCTTGAGCACTTACATGATCTGAACATCATGCATAGGGATCTTAAGCCTGAGAACATATTACTTGATCATAATTTGCACATTAAAGTCGCGGATTTTGGGTGTTCAAAAATACTAGAACAGCCAGACACTGTAGACAAGTCTATTTTGAATGAAAACAATCCTAGACCGCGCAGTAACAGTTTTGTTGGAACTGCTCAGTATGTTAGTCCTGAACTGTTGACTGAGAAAACAATTTCACCCAGTTCAGATCTTTGGGCTCTTGGCTGTATTATATACCAAATGATAGCTGGTTTACCGCCTTTCCGATCTAGGTATGTACATACGACATATAATTATTATTATGAGCATTTTTATGCTATGATATCATGAATAATGATATGTATGTTATGTTATTTATTAATTGTATTTTAACTATTGTACAGGAGTGAATACTTGTTATTTAGAAAAATTTTAAATCTGGATTATGTTTATCCGGATGGATTCAATGCAGATGCCAAAGATTTGGTACAGAAGTTGTTAGTGCTTGATCCAAATGAACGTCTTGGTTCTAAGGATACACAACGATATATATCAATTCGTTCACATCCATTTTACAAGGGTCTGGATTTTGATACGTTACATACAACAAACCCTCCACCAATATACCCATACTTACCTGGAAAAAGTGAAGAACAAGAACTTCGTAGCCACTATCGAGTTCCTGATCATTTAGAACCAGGTCTTGATGATAAACAATTGACTAGGTTACTTGGTCTTGATGGCCAAAGTAGTTCTACAACAACCCCAGCACCTGTACCTAGACCACGTAAAAGGTCTGGAATTCTTCAAATGAATGACGAAGAAAAGCAACACCAGTTAAACCAACAGAAGTGTAACAGTAAATGGCATTCTTTGGTAGAGGGAAATTTAATTGTTAAACAAGGATTGGTTGATAAACGAAAAGTAAGTTTTGATGTTATTAAAATAATTAAATAAACTAAGTTTAATTTTTATTTTATTGTGTTTTTATTTTTAGGGTCTATTTGCTAGAAGACGTATGTTAATGTTAACAATGGGTCCACACTTATATTATGCAGATCCAGTAAATATGACTCTTAAAGGAGAAATCCCCTGGAGTCCACAATTACGTGTGGAACCTAAAAACTTCAGAATATTTTTTGTGCATACGGTAACTACATAATATTAATGTATTTTTTCGTTATAAAAGAGTTATAATATTTTCCTTTTAAGTACAAATAATACACTTTATTTTTACAGTAGTACTATTTTTTTTTTTTTTTTTTTACAGCCAAACCGGACTTATTACCTAGAAGATCCTGAAGGGTATGCTTTAGAATGGTGTAAAGCAATCGAAGAAATGCGTGTAAATACGTATGGTGTCTCTAATACTACCTGCGCTTAACAAAACCGTTGTTCGGTGACTGTTTTTAGTATAATTTTAACTAAACTATTTAATTAAAAAAAAAAAAAAAACCCATGTTGATAACAATAATTATTTCAGTTTTAGTTGTTAGTTAATATATTGTTGCAGTATTTTGTTATTGAATATGATCTGCAAATGTGTCTGTGATATTAAATTTTAACTTAGTGATAAACAAATAAATCATGTGTACAATACAAAATAATTTATAAGGTTAAGTAATTTATTAAATAATTATAATTAAAATAATATGGCTGGTGACACTGCCCCTTGCCCCTGGAACAGGCTGTGCTTGATCGATAAAACTTATAGTAATTATTTATTTTTAATATATTTTTTTTTTCTCAAAATTGATTGGTTGTGCCTTTATAATTTATTTGTTTGTTATATGTAATTGTTTTTAATGTTAAACTAGAAAAATTTCCTGTCAGTTCAGTTGTTATAAGTATTGGTAACTTTTTTAAAAATTTTAATTCCGTTAATCTTCTAAAAATAAGTTTTTAAACCAGTTTTTAAATAATTTAAACTGTTGATAATTCTCATATGCATTTCAATAAAAAAATAAAAATAAATGAATTAAATGTCTTTGCACTACTTCTCTAACTATTTTTGAGAAAGAAAAAGTACCATGATTTAATAATTTATTATTCTTTATGTAATTTGATTTAACTTTATTATATTTTTATGTATAATTAATCCATACACTTGTCCTCTATGATAACATTTAGAAAAACTTGTTTCATTGTATTTTTTGAGAACATTCACTATTCTAAACACATTAATTGCATGTTTGCAGTATTTACTGTGATAGATTTATTGATTGTATTAAAATTGAAGAAAATAAATAATATTTATATCGATTTAGATAAAGATTAATTCTAGATAATTTTTAAAATAAATTATATAAACTATTCAAATTAGTTCCTAAAAAAATTGTTAAATCACAAACTCCAACATATGTGTAGTTATTTTAAATTAAATATTATTATACCTCCTTTTTGATTGTTGAATAAATGTATTAATTTAATATACCCAGTAACCTTTTCAATAGTACAATAGTAGTTTAATTGTGTATGAAAATTCCTTAAATATATGTATATATATTTTTTTTTTTTAATCAAAACATTTATGTAAATTAAATCATAGTTAAATACCTATGTATATGTTATACACAACACTATATTATATTAGTAAATGTTTAAGAGTTTGCGTGTGTGTGTGTGTGTGTGCGTATTATTTGTGCATTAATTGTTTTAAAACTATATATTTAAATAACAAGAAACTAAAGGAATAGAATAACATAAGAATTATATAAGTAAAGCCAGTGTGTTCATTATGCAATAACCTTATTTTACTGATTCCTCTGTTTTAATATTATATATTTTTTTTTTCAATAGCAAATATTACAATTAATTTTATGTTTTTACAATCTGTGTAAAACGGTATTGTTCTCTAGCTTGTAAGGCCCTGGAAAAGTCTATTTCTCGTATATATGCGAATAGGCGAAGTGTTGTTTGAAGTTACCCGTCTTGTGAATGATTTTAATTTAAATTAAAAATGTAATTAGTATAATAATGTGTAAGATAATGTAACCAATTAGGTAAATAAATTAATAAATTATATACAATTTGAAAATATATACCGTGTATTGTATTCATTTTTTGTTATAGTACATTGACTACTATATTTTTTCTATTCTCTTAGGAGACAATATAATATTATGCACAAAATGATTTTGCGTTTGGTTACACAAAAATTATTGTTAACTGTATTGCGTTTATTTGAATTTGAATGTTGTTGGCCAAAAAACTGAAAAACCATGAACATTATTAGCTTCTTGAACGTATTTATCTAGAGCAGTGATTGACAACCGGCAGCCTACAGACTGCATCTGGCACAATCGTTTCTTTTAGACAGCCCACATTAAATTAAAAAACTGGGAAATTTCATTGAATATTATATAAATTCTTTATATTAACTGGCCCGTGAACCATTTTTAATTTGTGAATGTGATGCAAGGTTCCTTAAAGGTTGCCAACCACTGATCTAAAAGTATAGGTTCTTAACCTTTTTTGAGTCATGGGTCCTTTCAAGTAAAAAGTAAAAGTATGACCCCTCCTAAAAAAAAAAAAAACAATTTTAATTTAAGTTATTTTTTAATGATAATACTAAAATTTACTAAATACATTGCTCTGAGTAATGTTTTGGATATATGTGACAGCTATCATAAGGCAAAGTGGTGCACTTGGGCCTTGGAAATTTCTGAGACTATTCTTCCTTAAAATATTTAACAATTTTGATAATTGTATACATTCTTTAAATAGAACAGTTAATTCCCAAATGTTGCATGGTGATTCCAGTTACACAGACCCGGTTTAAGGCCCAACTTTAGGTGACGTAGGCTCATGACTAGGGCGGCATTTTTCCGTGCAATTTTTATGTTTATAAAAAATATTTGATGTAATATTTACTTGTAAGGGGCGACAAAACTAAATGTTGCCTATGTTTGTTTAAACACTAGAGTCGGGCCTGCAGTGTTTTGACTTGTTTTAAACACTATTTATTTTAAAAATTCTTTTAAATAAAAATGCTAAAAACAATTTTAAGTGCATAAGTGCTTGCATATTTAGAGCTTTTTTAGAGCTACAAGTTCCCTGCCCTACCTATAAGTATTCACATATAATATGATATAATATAATATGATGTGCATATTTTGTATTTTCATAAAACAATAATATTAGTTATGGGACCTAGTTTACTTACTGCACCTTTCCTATGTAGCCCAGTGGCGTATCAAGATCTTTTTCCCGGGAGTTGGGGAGACTTCACTCACTTTTAAGATAGAAAATCACTTAAAAATCAACGTCACAGCTACAACAATTTTATTAATGGACACAAGAAATTGGTTTCTTTTATACTTGTAAGTTATAATGTTTTAATACATAAATTAAGAATTTTTTATTTGTTAAAACACATAATGCATGTTTGTAATTTAAAGTCTAACCTCCGATTTTTTTTATAAGATAATCGTTTAATGTTATCAACTAGTATACTTATTTCCTTGTAAATTTACAAGAGTGCAAGTCCATATAAATGGACGTAGGCTATTTTTGAGCGTGTTTTATATCTACAGCCATAGGTGCAAATTGCATCAATTTAGTAGTAATAATTTAATGAAGTGGTCATTTTAGTTTCAATTTATAATACCACTAAGGCTGAACAGCTATGTAATTATATTGCAGACCGTGAATAGTTTTTCATTATTTTTAGTATTGAATGTTCTACATGAATTTCGGAAGTTTGGTTTTTCGGATTTCATAGACCGTTCGGATTAAGTATGTCTTCAATGTGTGTACTGTTAGCAAGTTCTACCAAACGAATCAATGAAAGTTCATAAACTCAAAAGATACCTCAACACTGTTGTCCTATATTGGTAAATAAACCATTGTGTTTTTGGAAAACACATCAAAATAAAATAAAACATTATTTGACGTGGTTCAAAAAAAGAACATTATATTGGAGAGGAACTTACGAAACCAGCAGCTATTTCAATAGTTAGAACCGTCTGTGGAGATGATGTAATACATACAACAATATATTATAATCTTACTTTTTATACTTCTTATTTATCCACTTTATTTCGAATTATAAAGTACAACGTTCCAACATAGTAAAATTTTATAAAATATTCTGTTGAGTTAGCTAAAGTTTGATATTTCACAGAAAATCTAGTTTTTATCTTAATAATAAAATTATCTAAAATAAGGTTATAAAAATGATTTTCCCATTATGTACTTTTTTGTTCTTCTAGAAGATTCTAGTTTATCAACTTTGGAAGTAACAGTTACATAATCTGATTGATTTTCACTTTATTTACCTGTAATGCTCATAACATAACATTTTCTAGTACTAGCTAGGTTCACTTTTTTGTTATTTTTTTATAAATTTGAAATATTGTTTAATTTATTATTTTATACCTATAAGTGAACTATACATCTTGATGACAACTTAATAGTAAAGTATTTAAAGTAATAATATTTAAAAAAAACGTACAATATAATGTATAACAATCAAGTAATTAATTGACTATTTAGATTAAATAATAAATTAATTAAAATAATTTTGTTGTAGGTACCTAAAATTTGAAATCAGCTAAAAAATAAGAGCTAACCAACACTCATCCAAAAACTATTATTAACTTACCAGATTTTCTCCTATCAAAACTATAATATCATCAAACATCATACACCATGGTATCTGGTGCTGTAACTTTTTTAACACAGAGAGGTAACATAAGGGCTTAGAGTCGACCCCTGATGCACACCAACTCATACGTATAACTCCACATAAACTCTTAACACTAGTCCTCGAGCATTAATTCATGTCTTGAATTAAATATATACATATTTTTAGGACCTTTTTTCTCATTAACGCCTACTTTTAACTTCTCTTGGCACTTTGTCATACGCCTTTTCTAAATCTATAGACACCATGCGAAATCTTTTCTTTATTTCCCTATACTTATCTACTAGCTGTCTAACATAAAATAATGACTCCATTGTCGATTTACCTGGCATAAAACCAAACTGATTTTTTGATATAGATGTCTCACTTATCCTGACGCATAACTATGGACTTTTCGCATTCCTGCAGATTTATTTTTATTTTATTTTATTATATTTAGAGCTTTCTATTGCTTCCAGAACCTAGCACCTGTCATGTAAACATTTCTTCATTTATGTGGATAAATACTTTTTTAAATTTAACGTCGTCTCCCATTGACGTGAAGTATTTACTTCTTTTCTTTTTTAAGTTTTAGCTGTGTTCCATTGTTACTTTTCTCTTTATTGAGAAATTATTGAAACCGTATCAATTTACTTTTAATTTGACCTTTTTTTTGTATTTCATTGTGCTATCTCGTTTTGTATTGTATTACTTGTTTCTGCGTTGCCGTCAATTTGTGGACTCGGCATTTCCCCCCAAAACCTGTCCTTATATTATCTTATTTGTGCCTTAACCATTTATTGTTACAGTTCCGTATTACCAAACAACTACATTTTATGCACACTGTCTTAATATTATAGGTGATGTTCACTTACCCCTATTTCTTGAGCTTGAGTTTTTCCGTTGCCGGGCACACACGATAGACACACTACTTTTAATTTTATACCGCACTTAAATTCATTTTACAAATATTAATAGCTTTACATAAATTGTTTGAGTAATGTACGACTCCTCACGTGAACTCGGTTACAAATTTATATTTTCTAGTCTCGTTAACCCCTTCATGCATAACTTTTTATTTTTTCCCGAAAAAAAATGAGTTTATTGTATAAAACGTCAGGATCATGAGAAAAATATTTAAAAAAAAATTTGAGTTTAATTTCCCCTTAAAGTTGATCAAAGTTTAATTTGTGCCAAATATGGAACAATGCGCACTAAAAGTTCGTTTGTGCCATATTCGGCCATCATGCATTAGAGAAAACAATTTTTATTTGTGCTATTTCTGGCCCCCATCAGGGTCGGACTGGGCCGGCGAGGTACCGAACAAAACTCGGTGGGCCGTTCATAATAATTGATTTATAGGCTGATTTATTATAATACCTATATTATTTATTTTTAGAGCCTATTCTTAATTTGATATTTTGATTCTGTTTAAGAAAAATTGATTCCCTTAAATTTTATTTTGTTTTGTTTTCATGGAAAATACATACATACTAGATACACGATGAACTGAAAAGAGGGCCGAATTTATTTTATTACCTCGGGCTGGACCGAATTCCCAGTCCGACCCTGGCCCCCATGCACTATCAATATGCTCTATGATACTCATCCAAAATTACAAAATTGCAACAATAAGTGTGCTATTTTTTTTCTGTAATTGATTTTTATTTTTATTTTTTTTTTTTTTAATACAAATTTAATTAGTTGTTATTACATAATTAAATATTATTGTAAATAAAACCGTTTTATATCTTTTTATAATTTTGTAGGATAAAAATTATCATAAATAATACAATATAGGTATACCTAATATTATGTTCATGTATTTTTAACAATATAATATGGTATAACAAATAAAAATACATAATAACAAAATGATTAAATACTAAATAAAACAGTCTTGTTTTTTTTTTCATTACAAATTAAATGTTTGCATAAAAATTATCAATATTTTTTTCAGCATTGTCAGAATGTTCCGAATCAGAACTTTTATTTGGGATACTTCTAATAAATTTTAATTGGTGGTAAAAAGTTGAAGGGTTCATTTTTAGAACTAGAAAAAAAAATTAAGTTACTATATTTTTAATGCATGTTGTGCCAAATATGGCACATATTAAGTTTTCATTATAATTCAAAAAATATTATACTTAGAAACTCATACTTACTTTTAAATTAAAGCTGACAAGCTGACAAATACGATGGTATTTTTTTTTTTTTTTAATTAGGTAGTATCAATTTTTTGGTATGATAATATAAAATAAGTGATAACTACTCTTGGTGACAAAAATATTTGGAGCGGTTTAATTTTTTTCTATAACTCACAATTTTACCGCTAGATAGATATACCTTACATCAAAATTGTTCGTTATTTTGTGCCGAATCTGACCATCTATGCAGTAACGTTATAGCTTTATTTTCAAAGCCACAAATTACGAAAAACTGATTTGTGCCATATATGGCACACTATGCATGAAGGGGTTAATTGTTATCATTATATCAATATAGTTATCTACTCATACATCGATATTAAACAGGGCCTGTATTTTAACTGATATTGCTCAGTTAGAGTTTATCAAAACCTTTAGATAGATCATTTCTCTTACCATTCATTAAACGATTAACGAGAAATCAAACGAACCTTGTGTATGGAAAGTTCGTATTTTCAAGACTATCATCATTGCTAATCGTGCAGGCATTTATGCATATAGTTTTAGTTCTATGATTTTCTGTGAAACAAATAACCATATTGTTTTTTATTAAATAAAATTAATATGACCAGAAATGCATACCACTGATCTTAACAGTTTAACTTGGTATCTTAAAGGGATAACAAATGTTCAGGAAGAACTAAATGGCGTTGTACGATACCACCAGTAAGAGAGTAACATTTTTTTCATTCTTATTAAATTTTTAAAATTGATTTTAAATTACGTATGTTTTCTATATGGTGGTCAAGAACACGATATTGATTATGTAATTGATTTAACGTGTCCCGCGATAATAGAACTTTCAATTATTATCCTCGTTTTTGTCAGGCTACGTCTTATTACGAAATGGGATCAACGACGTGGTAAACGGATCCAGTGACGCGCACGTATGGTACTAAGTGGTGCAATTGTACTGATTTCTCGTGGGTCCCAGGGGACTACATACATTTGGGGTCCTGGTCTCTGAAACGAACGCTATAAATGCATAATAATTCATCTGGATCTTTAGATTTGTTAGAAATTTGCAATATTTTTAAATGTATTTAAAGTAAACATTCATTTGGAATAAGAAAACGATTTCAATCAAATGAATATGATCATATGAATGTAGACCAAAATAAATTTGAGGGTCCTGTAATTGTAACTGCCGTAGTTCGTGGAAAACATGTGGGCGCTACTGAACGGATCATAGATCGCGTGTGCCGCGAACGAATAGTAATCTCGTTCCTCCGCCACAAAGTCTTCGCGTCCAACGTTCGATCGCACGGTTGAAATTTTACTGTGACGCTTCGCTCTAAGCCGAGCACGTTCGATCTCCTCGGATCACTTGTACGCGCCTCGTCGTACTTTCCCGCTTTAGCCCGTCAACGTTTTGCGCATCAAAGTTGTATCGCCGGCGGAGCACTCGAACCGGAACCGCGAGACGGTCGACGGCTTCGTTGTGCCGACGACGCAACGAACCACACGACTCGCAGACGGATCCCGTGTCGGTCACCGCCGCCGGGCCTTTATCAGCCGTAAGTAGTGGCCGACCGCGTGCGGCGATTCCATGCAGGCTGACGTGGCCCACCGGCAGTATCGTATTTGGTGACCAGACCGTTAACCGCGGTGTTCCCGCGTAGACCATCTCTGGTGTCGGGGCCGAGCACGAGGCAGGACCGGCGAGAGGGTGGGGCAATGAGGGCTAGAGCCCCGGGGCCCGTACCTCTGAAAGGGCCTGTCGTCTTAGCTTTTTATTTAAAATTATTTCACCATGTTATTCGCCGTAGCATAAGATGCAAATTTTAATATTTTTATTGTGTTAAAGTATGTACAAGTAGTATATTTCTTGGCCAAACAAGTGTAAAGGGGTCTTGAACCGATCAGTCCCGGAGCCCTCAAAAGCTCTCGACGGCCCTGGTTCGAGGACGGTCGGAGGACGATGGCTGACGATACGGCAGAAGGAAAAATTTCGGTATCTGCACCATTGGCAGCAACGGCCGAGAGCACTTTAGACCCCGTACGGAACTTGGCCGGTCGAACACAGATGCGTACGAAAGCGAATTTCTATAGTGGCCGCGATAAATGTCCGGGCGCGAAAAGAAGAAAAATTGTCAAGTATACTTAACTAGAAAAACTTATGACGGGCCATCGCCCAGCTGTATACATCAACTGTGTCTGTATCAGCCGACCAGTCCATTTATTACTGATGATTTATATCGATATGCGTATCACCTGAATTTTGAATGTACGTAACAAGGGGAAGTTTAATTTTTGTTGTTGTATTTTTACAATCAGCTTACTATTAATTTATTTAATTCACACAAAAGTATTGTGCAATTTCAATACACTTGAGTATATTTTCAACAAAGTAGAAAAAAAATCTGAATTTTTAAATTAATCATCATACCTAATGTCGTGTTAACACGATTTGTTTAGCACACAAGAACAAGAAAATTTAAGAAGGATTGAACTGATTTTCACTTTTAATGATAAATTTATTATTTTTTAAAAAAAATAATTTGACGCAAAAAGCAACACTGATTAGCAAGAAATAAATTTTAATTTTAACACACTATGAAATTCTTTTAAAAATAAATGACGTAACCAAATTAAAAGTTTTAAACGGCAAAATTATTTTTAAATACTTATTTATAAAATAGCTATTTTGGATTATAAGAAAAAAAATGTAATACAAAGTTCAAGATATAACATATAAAAATTATAGAGCAGAGCTCTAGAAATTATTACAAAAAAAAAGCTTAAAAATATTGAATAGATAAAAGTTATTGCATTAGTCAAATAGACCTGTTACACTCTCTATACATTAAAACTTAGTTGAATATACCTTTTTCTGTATATTTTTCAATAGATTTTTCAATTTATAGCCAAGTTCAGACCTTCTATCTCGACCTCGACTATTGTTTTTACCTTGAAAAAAAATATATATATAAAATCAATTCTATTGAATTATATTAATTAGATTTGCTTTATCTACCTCATTTAACTGAAAAACGACACCATGGTTTCTAATTACTCTATTTTTAATTTTTTCATTATCATTTAAATTAACGCCATAAAAACAATCGTCAATCATACCAAATTACCGAGATACTGCTGTTGCACCTAAAATATAAAAAGCCTGGCTTAATTAATAATATATTAAAAAAAAAAAAAAAAAAACATTACAGTATGTTGTACTGATTGTTTTTATAAACACGTGTCATTTAAAAAAAATATAGAACTTTATTGCTTATTATATTTGTCAACTCAAACGTCATAGGCCAATCCACGTATGTAAATATATGTAGCGTTCAACTGAGACAGTTAAGTCCCCAACGTGGTCCGAGTTAATTTTTTGTTCTCCCAAAACAACGAGTAAGAATCCACGTCCAATATTGTTCCTTTATATGGACGGTGTTTGTGAGAAAGGGCATAAGTCATTTTTTGACATTTTCATATTATACATTGATTTAGTAGGAAATTTAAAATAATGAAACGAGAAATTAAAATTATTATCCCTTGTTTTAAAAAATTGAATTAAATATAAATTATATAAATTAAAAAAAATTAATTAACAATAAGCAAGACATTGCGAATAAAACGTTTTTTCTGTCTCCTGAAAACTAGTGAATTTTGACTTATGCTCTTTCTCACAAACACCATCCATATATTTTCATTATATTGTCAGGTTCACACTAATCATGGGCGTAAATCCTTATTCAATCCTGGGGATGCTTAAGTTCCAATAAATATTACTCGTCACAAGCCCGTAAGTGGCTTGAGTCGTAATCTCACACTCCTTATTATCGATTTTTTTAAACTATATTACTAGGCAACACATGTGACACATATTTCGTCGCCTTGTTCATAGTATTTTGAAAGACTGGGCGAAACACAATTAAATTTCAAATTAAGATTATTTCTTTTTAGTTTTGTAAGATAAAACAATTCGATAATGTACGATAGATACCTACATTATTATATAATACAATATATCATTATATTATCGATATTTACTTTTTCAACCAGATTTATTTTTAATAATTATATGGGGTTAACGTGAAATACTATTATCATACTATTTTACATTGACTGTTATAAGAAAAAAAATGGTTTGTCGACCAGTGAAAATCCCTTATCTCAATAAGTGTACCAAATGTTTAAAACTAAAATAATAATGGTTAATTAAAATAAGTAAATAATAAATTTAATAAATTCATATTTGAAATTGGATTTCAGTCAAAGTACAATAAAAAAACAATTACTTAAAGATAAGTTAAGTGTGTAAACATGTATCTAATATAAAATATATTTTTATAGACACAAAATTCTGTTTTTTTTTTCGCGAATTTGTTCAATATTATTTCAATGTTTATTCCGATATCGTTTTCAATATATATTAATGCTAAATTTGTTAACCTATTTGGCCCATAGTAATCTTTGTCCGTGTTTTTATTATGTGGATGGCGGAGAAATTGCTCTCACACGAAACAGAAGAAATGGGCAAAACTAAAGCTACTTTATACAATGTGAACAAATTATTATAGACATATTTTTCAATGATTTTTTTAGATATCTTCTAAGCATAAATTCAGTTTAGCTGTTTTTACAGCATTTTTAGCGACAACTATTTAAGTAATTCATAGATTTTTATCAATTTAAATTCTTTTATGAAAAACGTAAAATAATATAGCTTAATAACAAATGATAAATCAATTTCAATCATCATTCAAATGAGTAAATCAGAAAAATATCTCATATGGTTAATAAAAGGTAATGTTTCTTTATAATCTAAGGCTAAAAAACTGCTTCCAGTGCAAGTTCATGGTTTTCTTCAGAAAGTATATTTTTTAAATGGTTTATAAAAGAATCAGTTTTAAGATAGTATAAATTATTGCACTGATAATTTTCTGGACACGCTGTTTATCTTCTGTTCTTATATTTTGAGTAAACTCATATTCTGCACATGTACTAAAGACTGCAAAAGTGTTTAATAGTTGTGGATCACGGCGTTTTCTTTTCGGCTCTGATTAAAGATAAGCAGCTCACACAGCATTTAATTAAAATACATTTTTTTAGAAAATTTTAATACGCATATGGGTGAATCTTTATAATAAAAAGTAAGATGATTGATAAACTTTAGTTTTCAGATATTAGTAATAATATAATATGTTGTTACGACTTCAGATAATATCCATCATAATGGATAGCCTATAGCAGGGGTAGTGAACCATTTTTGTGTCAAGAACGAAAGGAAATGATACTTTTTAAGGATAAAAATAAAGTTACAGATTTATTATAATATTTTTTTATGTAGGCAGGCATATATATTTTTTGTAATTTTATAAATGATGTTTTATTCGACATCGTTAAATTTAGTGTTATATATTTAATTGTGTGTACAAAAAATAATGATTATAATCTAGAGAGATATTTGTTGTTTTTTTAGCGTAGCGGATAAAGATTTAATGTTAGAAGCATACTTTGTAATTTTTAGTGAATCTCAAATAACACTTGTTTTATTGACCAAAGTATTTATATCCTTCATTTTGATTAAATTCATTATGGAAAATAAACTTTCACAAACATAAGTTGACAAAAAAATTGAAAATATAGAACTACCTGCTTTTTTCAATGTATAAAATGTGCTAGGAAGTAATTACATTAATTTCAAAATTTTGCTGTCTGTATTTGTCATTACGATTCCTTCGAAATAATTAATTTCTATTTGATCCAACAGTTATTTTGTATCAATACATTTTTGTTTCCAAGTGTTATCGAAAATCGTTTAAGAGTTTCATTAGTTTAAATTTCACTTAAGCATTTTTTAAAATATTTAAAGTTCTTAAATTTACGATTTTCTCTATTACATATAAATACATTTAATTTTACTTCAGACCCTTTATATTAACTGAGGTTTAGATGACCTCCTGAACCCTCCTCCACTAAATCCATCCATACTTTAACTATTTATAATCATGTGCAACATTTTTATATGCGTGGCGTATACGTACATTGTACCGTACAATGTATTATACATTGTACGGTACAATGTACATGTATCAAACTTATATTGTAATAACAACACTGAAATTAATTTGTAAATTATTGGGGCTGAGTGATGGAAAGAAGGGCGGCAAAATTAGAGCTTGCCCCTCCTAGAATAATGTGTGGCTGCGGCCCTGATTGTACACTATCGTTATTATAGTATAATAATAAATTATTACAGTAAATAGAAAATAGAAAAAATATAGGTATAGCTAATTACTTTTATAAATTATCAAGACAGACTAGACTGATATAATAATATATGTAATTGTTAAATCAAATTAATAATGTTAGTATAATATTTATAATTATATTTTTACTAAAAATTATTGTTATGAGATAATTTAATTATTATTTATTATTTTGAATACAATTAAATAATTTTTTGCTGTTAAATAATTAGCATATCTGTACGCAATGGAAGATATGTTAGTGCCCGCAAGCATATTATAGTGTTATCTTAAATTGTTCGAATTATTATTACTAATTTTTATAATTATTTAATCGGTAGTAAAAGTCATGTATTAATTTCATGATTCAACAGCTAATTTTATTTTATAATATCATTAAAATTGATTGTACGATAACCTAATATGGATTGGTTAATAATAATTACATAATATTGATTGCAAGAACAATATTATTATTCTCCATTGAAAAAAAAACACAAGTTATATTCAATACTAGACTTGTAAATACGTTAAATTGGTTTAGTAATTGTATATTTACCATTTAATTCACCTAATGTTTATCAGCTTGCGATTTATATAAAATTAAGATATTCAAATAATCTTTAAATATCTTTACGTATGACTATTAGTAAAGTAATAAATTAGTTATTTAACACGTTGAGCACCATGAGAGACATTTTTGGGTCTCACTTATCTTTGACCAGACCGCCACGCAACTATTGTGATGAATTACTCAAACTAATTTTGGGAAAAAAAAATTGTTCGAATGATTTGAAATTTCTCATATACTATTATGTGGCTTACATATGACGTTTCGTAATATTTTTAAGTTTATCAAGAGCGAGACCCTAAGATGAGTCTCATGGTCACACGGAGTCACTCATCATTAATGAATTGTTTTATTCGGCTTAATGAGACACATATTTGACTCTCAACAATTTTATATGATAGACACCCAAAGATAGGTTGCATAACACATTTTAAATTATTCTTATTATTATATACAGAGCAATGTATTAATAAAATGTAATATATGTAAATAGTTAAATAGTTAAGTAGTAATAAATAATATTACTATCTTTTGTATGAAGTAGTTAAAAAAAAAAAAATAAAATAACATTACCTTTTAAGATATTAACAATTTATTATATAATAATAAAATAATTATTATTATCAATCAAAATAGTTACAATTTAAATCATCTTTGTTCAGTCTTGAGTTGTTTATACTAATAAAACAATTTAAATAAATAATATTTATATCTTCAATAATCAAATAATAATAATAACCAAACAAAGTAATTACACTTACTAAAGTCATCAGTAAATCACGCTTGTCATGACACTTTAATATTAAAATTACCTTATGTTACCTATGTTAAACTGTGAAATGAATGTTATATTTATCTAAGCCATACGAAATAATATTATAATATTTAACTTCTCTGTCATATAATTTTTCCCTTGTTTTAATTTTTTTTAGTGACCTCCTTGGGGTTAGACTTCCTATTAGATCGCAGTCCCAATTAAATGTGTATTCCTTAGACTGTAATAATTCAGCAAGTTCTACGTTTAAAAAAAAAATGTATTTTTAATTACAAATTTCAGAAAGTTTTTGTAAACAGATAATTTTCATTCGACGTATACCTACGTAATTGGTGAGTAACTATAGAAAACAAGGTAATTTATTGGGAAATCTTCGAACAGGTCCGTGCGCATGAGTCGTATAAAGTACGTATCAAAGTTATATATATATATTTTATGTTAGGTAAGAATTAAAAAAAAAAAATACACATGCTGAAAGAAATTCATTAGTTTAGTGTTAACAGAAATTTGTATAATTTTTGGCTATTTCTGAATGAAATATTGTAATTTAGTTTGAATACTTCCAAGTTTTATATTTGAATTAAATTTATTTAATTTTGAAGTTAGCCAAATAATCATTCGGCATCGAGTTTTCAAAATATTCTGGATTTAAGAATGACACATTTTGATATAACTTATTATGAGTAATACAATTTATTTTCTAACTTAATACACTATTTGGTCATATACATATATTATCTGTTTTATATTTGAATGTGAAGTTATTTTGTGATTGATCATAAATTATTTCTTGACTTTTTTTTTCTTTTGAAACTTATTTCTGAGACACTGTACAAGTGATTTTTAAATCAATTTCATTTTCTTTCAACTTTACATTACCACATTGTGTGCAATTATTCGTTAACTGAACAATTTTTTTTAATTTTTTTTTTTCTTTAAAATTAGTTACAGTTTTTTCAATCATGTTAAATGCTTATGTAACATGCGTACTTTTAGATTGAAAGTCCAAAGAAGTTGGAGTTGTAGGCGCAAATACTTACAGATTTATGTGAACTATTATAGCCGTGCATTATACTCGTAATACACATAGTATTTATTTTTATTTTCTTCATTTCTTGCTTCAAGCGTAATAATAAAGAAGTAATATTTTATCCTGTTTGTCGACTTGTTATGCGATTAAATGTGTCGATGCTTTGGAAACAACCGTATTCGAATTCTACCGTTTGACTATAACTCTTCTAACTTCATAGATTAATAATTCAATTCAATTAAATGTTATACTAATGTTTGTATTAATTGTTCATTATAGTATAAAATAAAAACGGCCCAAGCATTCATGATCGACCCATAGTTTGAGTGGCCGATCATTAGCTCGCCGACCCAATCCGGGCCTGGAAATCACCTATTGGAAATTATTTTTTATTAAATGTACATGTACGTATCTGATATTCCTCAGAAACCTTGTACGACCTAGTCCTCTTTGCAGACGATATAACAACGTATAGCGAGTCTCGAAACATCGAAGCGATAACGGTCAACTTTTAGAGTCATCGGATTGAAAGATTTTCGAAAAACGTTTCAAAGAATAGCGTTACGAAAAAAGTTATATTTAGCTTACGGGGATACTGCCACCTATTAATTTAAAATTTGATGACGAAAATTTACTTTCGCCACCGTTTATTACTTCAGAGTAATTTTGGATAAACGACTCACGTGGTGACCTCAATAAAAACCTCAACTAGCGCACCAACGACTTTCAATGCTATATCCTTTTTTAAATAAAAAATTTACAATACAAGAGATATGTTCACTTTTGATATGCAAATTTTACGTACATTATTCATTTATGCCTGCTCGACGCATCGTGGAGAAAATTTGCACCCTCATATATAAAAAAATAAAAATATTTCAGAATGAAGTTCTAAGAGTAATGGCAAATGTTCCCTGGTTCATAAGAAACTTAAATTTACACATAGACTTCCATTTATGGAATCTTTATTACTAACTTATTACTAACTATTACTAATCTTTATTACTAACTTTCTAAGTGTGCGTAATTATATACAATAACTATATATAAATTATAAATAGTAACCATATGAACCATATTATGTACATATCATTAATAATTAATTTTAATTTTAATTTTCATCCTGTTAAAAAAACCAAACAAAATTTATTTATATATATTATCAGTAGATGTTGATAGACTATTTGGCTAGAAATGTCATGTATACAATATAAAATAAATAAATGTCTATACGAGTCTATATCATCAGTATTTTAGTTTGCATGGTAGGCTTTTTAGAGTAGACATTTTTTAATTTATTTGTTTATTTTTTTTTCTTATTTAAAATAGAGGAAAAGACAATCTATACACATAATTTGTACAATAAGCCATTGCGATAACAATAATATATAATATGAAACATAACATAAGTCGCTTGATAGGGGAAGTTACCAATCTATGTGCAGAAAGGATGATTGTGTAGTTCTATATTTGTTTAGTCAAAGTAAAAGGTCGCGCTTTCAATTTATTTTCAGTCTGCGTGGAGGCTGGTCGAAGATAAGATTTGAGGACTTTTTTGAATTAAGAGGTTAATATTCGATAATAGGCGTATTAAAGTATTAGAGTATTTGACAGTATTATATTAGTATTAGTATATTCGTATATTATTAGTATATTCGTATTAGAGTAGGCATATGAGTGGGTAATAATACATTCTTTGAATTTTGTAAAAACGTTTCTAAATTATTTTTTATAATATTGAAATTACTTTTAATTTTATATCATTATGTATAAAGTAAGGTTAGTTTGTACCCAGGAACAAGTATTAATAGGCCCAGCCCAATCGAGTAAAAAGTCTAAACTCTTCAAACATTGAAATTGCAATTGACCTAACCACTCTTATGAGAGTTTCCCATGAGTTATTTTATTTTATCAACATTTTATTATTGAAAGGCGTTTAAAAAGGAGGAAAGGACAGAGAAGGTATGATAGGCCGTTGCCTGATTTAATTTTAATTTTATTGATATGAGGAAACTGCAGGTTAAGTATTTATCAATGTTATGTATAGAATTTAAAAGCAAGTTAATAGGATTTACGTGTTCATTAAACAAACAATATTCATTTCATACAAACCTTATATATATAAATAATATATGAGTACTCGTGCATCCAGAACGTAGAATATTATGTAAGACTGATTTATTATACATATACATGCATGTACCATAAATTATAGGTTTTCAATGAAAATGAAAAAAATCAAAGAAGCAGTTCGTGTACCATCGATCTTCTTTTAACCGGCAAAAAACCCGTCACTTGGAAATACCATGAAGCAGTACTTCAAGTGATTTTATATAATATGACCTTGTTAAAGATAATGCATTCCATAGGACTAACATGTATGAATTAAACTGGTTTTTTTTTTTGTACAGCATGGTAATTCAATGTATATTCATTTCAATTAAAATATTTATTTAGGTACATGACTTTTTTTTTGTAAAATTTTCTAGTGTCAATGAAAAAAAAGAACCGGATGGGCCTCGCTCTGCTGTACAGTTAGGGGTGGAGTGCACCTCGCTTATAGGATAGGTCATTATTATAATGGATTTGTTAAATTTGAATGCAATGATAGATATCATTGTATACGAATAACGATTCTGAACGGAGTTCATATGTTAGTCTAGAATATAATACAATGTTATTTATAAATATTATATAAGTATATTTTATTTTTAAACGAAAAATTTAGAAAAACCGAAAATTTAAATTGTCTATAAATAAGTCAAAATATGTCAAAATACTTTGAAATTTTAACCATGTATAGAAAACGTCAATATAAAGATTTAATGATAATTTCAAGTTGTTGCGGTTTTTCGTTTTTGAGTTAGGGCATTTTAAAAAAACCGATATCATTTGTCAGTCTAGAACATTCTACATTATATTATATTTTACATGTAATTTTATGTCAATATTCGATGTTCAAACGCTTATAAAAAAAAATTGTGCCTATGGATTTTAATAATTTTTGAATGACATTAAGAACTACTTCTGTGGAATCTTCGATTAAATTTTCAAGTATTTTGTAGAAGCCAAATTTTTTTTATCACCGATTATAAAAATAAAATGTAAAAAAATCGAATATTTTAAATGACTATAAGTGGCTTAAAAATCAATATAATATTTTGAAAAAAATATTGCATAAAAGAAATACCAATCTTAACAGCTGGTAGAAATTTCAAAAATCTGCGACTTATACTTTTTGAATTATAACAAATATTTAAAATCGGCTGAGAATAAATCGCTATTTTATGCAATTTCGTAAATATTTAAATTTCAAACAGTCATACAATTTTTTCCTCTTAGTCCGGTAGAAATTTTTTTAAAGATTTTTGAAGAGTAGCTCATAGATAACCTAGTGTTAAAATTTTGAACCTTAAGTATGAACAAAAAAAATTTTATGAATTTTTATCTACAAAATAACTTGCAAATTATCGTGATTTTTACACATTTTATACAAATTTGAGAATTAAGGGCTTATAAAAAAAAATTGAGTTAACCGATCACCGATATTTTTTAGTTACGATAATTTTAACTTATTATAAACCTAGTATAAAATTTTCAAGAGTTTTCGCTCAATCAATTAAATTTTATAGATGTTTAAAAACAAAAATTTAACAAAAATCGAAAATTTAAATTGTCTATAAATTCGACACAAAAATATTGGTTTGACAAAACGTCTTTGAAAATTAAATGTAGCGTTTCTCATACATTTCTATTATTGATTAATGAAGAAAAAAATTGAGCTTAATAACAAAGAAATTATTACGAAAGTTTGAATATTAAATTTTAACAAGAAATAATAATAATAAAAAAGAACCGGATGGGCCTCGCTCTGCTGTACACTTGGGGGTGGAGTGCGACTCTTCATAGGATAGGTCATTATAATGGATTTGTTAAATTTGAATTCAATGATAGGTATCATTGTATACGAAAAACGATTCTGAACGGAGATGATATGTTAGTCTAGAATATAATACATTGTTATTTATAAATATTGTAATAAGTATATTTTATTTTGAAATGAAAAATTTAGAAAAATTGTCTATAAATAAGTCAAAATATGTCAAAATACTTTGAAATCTTAACCATGTATAGAGAACGTCAATATAAAGATTTAGTGAAAATTTCAAGTTGTTGCGGTTTTTCATTTTTGAGTTAGAGCATTTTAAAAAAAACCGATATCTTTGTCAGTCTAGAATATTATACAGTATATTATATTTTACATGTAATTTTTTGTCAATATTCGCTGTTCAAACGCTTATAAAAAAAAATTGTGCCTATGGATTTTAATAATTTTTGAATGACTTTAAGAACTACTTCTTTGGAATCTTCTATTAAATTTTCAAGTATTTTGTACGAGTATTTTGTATCACCGATTATAAAAAAAAAATGTAAAAAAATCGAATATTTTAAATGCCTATAAGTGGCTTAAAAATCAATATAATATTTTGAAAAAAATATGACATAAAGGAAATACCAATCTTAACAGCTGGTAGAAATTTCAAAAATCTGCGACTTATACTTTTTGAATTATAAAAAATATTTAAAATCGTTTGAGAATAAATCGCTATTTTATGCAATTTCGTAAATATTTAAATTTCAAACAGTCATAAAATTTTTTCCTCTAATTCCGGTAGAAATTTTTTTAAAGATTTTTGAAGAGTAGCTCATAGATAACCTAGTGTTAAAATTTTGAACCTTAAGTATGAACAAAAAAAATTTTATGAATTTTTATCTACAAAATAACTTGCAAATTATCGTGATTTTTACATATTTCGTATAAATTGTAACTTTGAGCACTTATAAAAAAAAATTGTGACTTACGATTTTAGATTTTTTTTTATCAGTTAAGGAACAACTTATAAGAAACCTTGTATTAAATTTTCAAGATTTTCTAGGCAGCCAAAAAAATTTTATCGTTATTTAAAAAAAAAATACTTAAAAATATTGAAAATTTCAATTGTCTATAAATAGCTTAATAAAAGTCAAAATACTTTGAAAATTTAATGGTGTATAGAGAACGCTAATCTAAACATTTGGTGAAAATTTAAAGTATTTACATCGATTAGTTTTTGAGTTATAGCAAAATAAAAAATTTGATTATGTCAAAAACTGGTTTTGCGTAAAAACTCCCGTTTTTCCCAAATTTTTTTATGGTTTTTCCCGTCGCATTTAAAAAATATTGGAAATTTTTAACTTTTGACCCCCCAAAGTACCAAATAGATTCACTTTCCTTTCAGAAAAGTTGCTACATAAGGCAATCGAAGCATTTTTACTGCCCCAAAACGTGTCGACAGACACAAAAAAAAAAAAAAAAAAAAAAACACACATCATTGTAAAATCAATACATTCTTCACTCCGTTCTGAATCTAAAATAAAATAAAATATTTTAAGTGCTAATCTTAATTGCACCAATTGTACATAGTATATAACATTTTTAAATGCTTACGTATAATGAAAATGCTTACAATATTAAAATGTTTGGTAGTATAAATAAAATAAAGTATGTTTCGAGTATAATAATTTTAAAATTGTGATTGTCTATTTCGTCACAGGTGAAATATTTAATAACATTTCATATAGTATATAATATACTACCTTTTTTTTTTTTTTTACATTTATTTAGAAAATATACAATCTGTAAGGTTATTTACAATAAGCATATGTGCGGTATTTATGTGATTTTAACGTGAGTTAACATGATTTTAAGGAACTACCCAACAGTAGTACTTATGGCTTGAGGGATTTTATGTGGGTAATGAGAGTTATTGTTTTTTTTTTTTAATTATGTTATTGCTAGGTCTCTGCACCAGTTTCTTTTCAGCCTTCTTGGCGGGTCACCAGGTATGTTGATAGAGTCGAGGGCAAGGATCAGAGGGTTTGGGTGGTTTGCTAGACGGGAGCGGAATAATTTGTAGGAAGATTTTGCTACCTCTGGAACTGTTTGGATGTTTAAATCAGTGTGAAGTGTGTGATTTGAGATGTAAAAAGGTGCTTTTGTAATCATTCGTAATGTTATGGATTGAAAACGTTGTATTTGATTGATATTTGACTTCTTAGCAGAACCCCATAGTTGGATTCCATATGCCCACATCGGTTTTAGCAGAGTTTTGTATAATAGGAGTTTGTTTTTAAGGCTAATTGTGGAATTTTTACCGAGGAGCATATGGAGGGATTTTCGTCTGATGTTTAATTGGATTCGTTTTTTTTTTAAGTGTTCGGCCCAGGTTAAACGTTTATCTAGTATTAGACCTAGGTAACGTACGTTAGATGTTTGAGGAATGATTTTATTGTTTAGAGTTACTGGGGGAATTGTATTTTGTTTGAGACTAAATGTGATGTGCGAGGATTTTTCATTGTTGATTTTTATTCTCCATTTGGAATACCACGGTTCCATCAAATTAAGGTGGGTTTGTAGATGTTGGGAGGCAGTTTGTGGGCTATCGTGCGAGGTGAAGATAATTTTATCGTCTGCAAATTCAGCAACATTGGTCTGAGGGGTGGTAGGTTGGTCCGCTGTGTATATATTGTATAGAATTGGAGACGAAATAGCCCCTTGTGGGACACCAGATAGGATAGGAGATAAGTTTGAGAAGACTGGTCCTACCTGTGCAACGAAATTACGATTTTCTAAGTACGACTTAAAAAATAAGAAATAAGGGGAAGGGAGAATCGCTTTTAGTTTAAATAAAAGGCCGGGATGCCATACCTTATCAAATGCCTGGGCAACGTCTAATAATACGGCGGAGCAGTATAGTTTTTTTTCCAATGCATAAGAAATAGAGTCTGTTATACGGTGTATTTGGTGTAAAGTCGAATGTTTGTTCCGGAAGCCAAATTGCGTGTTGGGAATTATTTTTTTGTCATTTATGATTTTTGAGATATGTTTAAGTATTAATTTTTCAGTTAATTTTGAAAAGAAAGGCAAAAGGCTAATAGGACGGTAGGATGATGCAATGTCTGGAGGCTTGCCTGGTTTTGGAATTAAGATTATTACTGATACTTTCATTGAAGAGGAAAATAGGAAAGTCTTAGTACGGAGTTTAATATGTGAGATAAGTGGATCAACGCTTTTTTTGAAAGTTCTCGAGCTAGTTCTGCTGTAATTAAATCTATGCCGGGTGCTTTTTTAAATGGGAAGGATTTTATTAAGTGTTCGATTTCACCTGGAGAAAAAGGTTTTGGAGCAAGATATAATGGCAAGGAAGAAGTTAATAAATTTTCTATATTTTGTGTGTACGTATAATTTTCTAAATCAGAGTGAGGTTGGAAGACTTCTGCGAGATGAGCACGAAAAATTTCTGCTTTTTCATTATCCGATTTACACCAAGTTCCATTTGTAGTTTTCAAAGGGGTTTGCGTTATTTGTTGCTTGAGACAATTTCGAGTGGCCCTCCATAAGGATCCGTATTTTAAGGTGAGTGAAGTGATCCAATTGCTATATGAGTCATTTCTTATTTGTGATAATTTTCGTTTAAGAGTTTGTGTAAGGTTGTTGTAATAATTTTTATCCGAGGGAAGTCTGGTACGTTGCCAGCGGGATCTAGCACGGCGTTTGTGCGCTATGAGGTCACGGATGTGGGTGGGTATCAAGAGTGAGTTGGAACTGTGTTTTTGAGTTTTGGTCGACGCATCCCATGCTGCAGATTGGATGTTTTCAGTGAAGTGTGACACCGCATCTTCGATGTCGTCTGGTGATTTTAGACGAGTGTTTAAGTTTATTTTTTGATCGATGGTTTTACGAAATTTGTCCCAGTTCATTAGGCCGTTTATTATAGTGGGTTTAGTATTTTGGTATGAAGGTAGTGCATCGATAGATAGAAGAACTGGAGAGTGGTCAGAACATGGGTCTAGTAAATTTTGAATTTGATGATTGATGTTGTTTGGGATTTTTATTACAAATATATCTAAGATGTCTGGACGTTTTCTAGGGGATGTTGGCCAGTAGGTTGGGTTGGAAGGTGTTATTGTAGAGTAGTGGTTCGAGTTAATGATTTGGAGTAAGGCGTGTCCTTTAGGGTTTGTGGAATGGCAGCCCCAAATTTGATTTTTTGCATTTAAGTCACCTCCTACAATAAAGTAGTGTCCGAGAGAATTAAAGAATGTTTCGTATTGTGGTGGTGTGATTTTGTGTTTAGGGGACAATAAATTGCTGCGATTTTGATTGGTACATGATTTAAGTTAATATTTATTAATGCTGCTTGGAGGAAATCCTTATTTATTTTAGGAAGAGGAGTAAATTGTAATGTCGATTTGATAAGAATTGCGGCGCCAGCGTGGGCAGTGTTATCAGGGTGGTTTGAGGAAATTAGGGTATAGCCTGGAATTTTAAATTTTGTATTGGGAGTAAAATGTGTTTCCGAAATAAGGGCTAAGTCGATTCTTTTATCATTTAACGTAATGATTAGTTCGTTTTTGTGGTTTTGTAATCCATTGGCGTTCCATAGTAGGATGACTAAAGATGAATTAGTGAGAGAATTATTTGGCATTTTGAGCGAGTAGGCGATCGAGAACTGTAGTGAGAAGGGATAGCAAAGGGTTTATCAGTACTTTGAATTCATTTATGAAGTTTGAGAGAGTCGCGTTTTCATTATTATTAGACGCATTAGGATTTTGATCAGATGTGACCTGAGCATAAGATCGAGTTTGGTATGGAGTAGGGTTTGATTGTGTAGGTTGCTGTTTGGTAGTTTTACATTTATTATTATTTATACTTACATTCCTTATGACAGTTGAGTTTGAGCTGGTGAAGTTTGGTTTGAGATTATTTGTGGTTGGTTTGCGGGAACGTTGGAGCTGCTTATACACTTGGCATCCTTCGTAGTTTGATGGGTGGTCACATTGGCACAGGGCACATTTGGCTGGAGTCTCGTATGATTTGGTACAGTTGCTGGTTGGATGATTTTCACCGCAGCGGACACATCTAGGCTGATATGAACAGTATTTTTTTGAGTGGCCGTAGTTCTGACAATTTTGACATTGAATGATATCTCTTCGTTTGTGTGGCTCCTCTATTTTTACTTTGGTATGGAGTAGGGATTTTATATTAAGTATATCGTTATTGATTGGGGCTGGTAAGCCTATTTCTTCAACGGCTATTCCTATTTCGTCTGTCGGTGTCGATGGATGTAGGTTTCGGATAACTATTCGGAAGGCTTAATCCTCTTTGGGTTGGTATGTGTGGTATTGCGCATTTTTATCTTTCAGAAAATGTATTAATTTACGGTATGACTCTGGTTCGATAGTTTGTATTTTTAGATCGTTTGTTGACGATTTGATGGAGAAATTTTCTGAACCAATTAGTTTTATTAATTGGTTGCGAAGTTCGACAAAATCTAATACACTTCGGACAAATACTGGTGGTGAGAGTTTGATTTTGTTACTAGGTGAGTCATCAGTGACTTCTGTTACATTTCTTTGGGAATAGTGTGAAGTATTTTCGTTATTTTCGTTCTCTGTAGCGAGCGGCGAGTATCTGTTAGCCGTTATAAAAATAGATTTATTTTTTTTAGGTTCTGGGTTATCGGTAGATGAGAGGTTTCTTTTGGATGTAGATCCCGTGGGTAATATTACTTGGGATTCATTCATTTCTACTGATGAATTAAATACGTCACTTGATGCACTCTGTATACGGCTTTTTGTGGGGCTATTTTGAGATGTAGATAGACTGGGTATTGATTGACTTGATTTACTTGGTTTGTTTTTATTGATAGGTGGTTTCGGAGCCATTGTATGTATAGATAGTTAATGACACTGCGACGCGATAACGGTGTAGACTAATGACCGCCGGCTGTCCGATAGCCGGTGTGGTCGTGTGAGTAGATAATTGGCAATTTAGTAATTATAATTCTTAATTTTTTTAAATTATCGACAAAGTTTAGATTTTTCGACGTGTTTAAGAACAGTTTAATGTAGAGATTTTCATTACGCATTCAATGGTGTAAAATGAAAATTTTTTTATTTCATTTTGGTTTAAGTAACACGGATTTATACGGAGCGATGTACAGAACACGTGTGTAGTGAACGGTGTACGCGGCGCGACTATATATACTACCTAAAGTAAACAAAATTTACTTTTTTTTCTCAGTTTGAATCGTGCGTGGGGAGAGAATTATAGAATACCATTTGCTGCCTCTCCGATCACATCGTTTATTGAATTGAAAAATATATACAGTTAATAGTGTAAACATAATATGAATGTACAATAAACGGAGAGCCTTTGATCCTCTCGTTTGGTCTTCGACCCATAGTAATGATACTTAACTAAAGGTTTTATTTTATTTCGGTCTGGCCTACTTCACTTATCTGTCATTCTCTTTCCAGCACCTCCTTTGAACCGATGATCTCCTCCACCATAGTTTGGAAAAGCTTCGCGTTCTTGGAAGCACGTTCGATGATTCTGCCTCGTTGGTTTTAATTATGTGAAAGTACGTTTTGGGCTAGCTCACACAGCAAGTCTTGTGTGTCTTCTGATCGCGGTTGTCTTCCCAGCGAACATACCAACTCCGATCTAATGTCATCAAAAAAGGAAATTCAAATATGGTATGCTCCGCAATGTTCGATTCAGTTAAGTAATGGACGCATGAAGGGCTTAGCATTATAACTTTCTTCCCGAGGTATTCTTGGAAACAACCATGTTCCGACTGAACCAGCGCCTCGTGATAGGCAACAATCCATGTCTTGGACCATAATAACATCATTTCGCCGCGTCTGGGATTATGTGCCTCATCCAGGATGTCTTGGTGGTGGACTTCCACAGCACCTGCCACTGCCTGATTGTTTCTTTACGATGGTCATACTTGACCATCACCATTCTTTTTAAACTCCGCTATATTTCTGCGCTTGAAGGCTAGATGATGAGCGGGAGGCATTTGGGCCAGTACCAATACCACCATGCTTGAGACCGTCCTATAACAGCGAGCCACACATCTCTGGGATTGCGTTAGGAGGTTCGTCGCTTTTTTCGTTTTCAATATAAAATCTGCCTACATCTGGGCCCCGTATAGCAATTTTTTATTTACGACATTCATTAACAGTTCTTCCTTGCTTTACGCAGGCCTACTAATGTTGGGCATCAGCCTGCCTAACGCGACCGCCGTCTTCTTTGTCCCTATTGACACCACACCAGCATGTTCCAGAAACGTCAATTTGGTATTAAGGTAAACTTCGAGATACCTAATGGTGCACTATATCGGAATTCGGCAATTATAGGCATGTTTGATCGTCAACACCACGCATTCACTCTTCTTTGGTACTAGAGATAATCCATTATTTGTCATCCAATTGGCAATTCTACCTAAGGCCGGATTCACCAATTCTTCTAGGATCTCTGCATTATGACCAACTGCAACTGTTCTCACGTCATCAGCGAACGCTATGAGTTTAATTTAAGTAAATTTACACTCGTCACATTAAATTTTTCTAATATAGGCGTCCACATACAAATCATGAAAAAGAAATGTTAACTCTTTACCTTATTAAAAATTGAAGAAGCTTCATATCTTTTATATAGTTTCTTTTTTTTGTCCTTTATCATCATGAATCATTTTTAAAGCACTGAGAACTTGTTCAAATCCATTATATATTGCTTTACAAACATCGTATCTTGAAGACTAATGAGTTGCATACATTTTTTTTATCTGAACACAATACGAACTATTATTAATAATTTTACATAAAATATTCTATCTTATGTTGACGCAGAAAAATAGTTGAAAATCGCTTTGTAATTAAAAAAAGAATATTGTTCTTTACTGCTATTTTTTCCTCTAAGTGTTAGAAAATATCGTCTGTTTCGGAGTTTCGTTTCTATTTCCTTGGCTAGTTTACTGTCTGTGGTTAATTTTTGTAGTTTTGATAATAGTATATTATGATTGATTGTATTGTATGCCGCAGACAGGTCGATAAAAGTAACACCATTGATCTTATTTTCAATAATTTTGAATATTTTTAATATGTTGTGTAAAGTCTAGAACTTGTCCAGTACAAGGTCTACCTGATCTGAATCCACCTTGATCCCTAATAAGCTTATCATCAATAATAACTTTTAGTCAATTGAGTATCGGTCTTTCTTTAAAATTTCTTTAAATACCAATAAATAGATCAAGGATTAATTTTTTGGTTCGTTGTCCATAATTCTTAATTTGTTCAGAATATATGTGATCTAGCTTGCGGCTTTCCGGTTTTTAAGTTCGTCGATGGCTTTTTGAAGATCAGGTTTTCTTTCAATACTCCCTGTTTTGATTCTGATTCATTGTTTTTCTCTCCACGCTTCAGTCTGTGGGACATTGTTTTATTTATTTTATTTTTTTCGATTTTCCCATTCAAGAGTAATTGATGGGCTACCTACCTGGTTTGCTGTTACAGGTCCCAGCACTTTTGGTATTGATGGATCACAATCAAGTTTTATTAATTAGTTCCCAGGCTTTGTTGCTACTGTGTTTCATGTCAGTGAAGGTTATAAGTGAGTGCCAGTGTATTCTTTTAGTGTTTAATATTTCTTCTATTAACTGGTCTTCTTTTTCA
This sequence comes from Sipha maydis, assembly GCA_034509805.1. NCBI lineage: Eukaryota > Metazoa > Arthropoda > Insecta > Hemiptera > Aphididae > Sipha > Sipha maydis. The sequence goes on along the minus strand of JASXSY010001760.1, from coordinate 138,425 downwards.
ACTGTATTTTCATTAAAAGGATCATCATTGTATAGCTTTGTATATTTTTGAAATTGTTCGGAGAGTTTTGGGGTAAGACCTGGAATGTACCTTGTTCTGTAACCTCTGGAGATAAATTTCCTCCATGATTGCTTTACTATTTCTATAAGCTTTCCGTAATTATCCACAGTTACTCCCAAGATCTTACATTATTAGTTGAATTATATTTAGCACTAATGTTATTGATTATGTTTCATTAACAAAAATTATACTTTTTTCATGGACTATAAAAAATAATAATAACTCATAATAAATGAAATATAAATTGTTAATTTAGTCTAAGTGGAAAGATACTAGGTACTTGTAACGTAAGAAAACTCATATTACATCAAATAAAACATCCAATTTACTTTTTTCAGGAGAGCGATTTGAAATTTCGATGAATACATATTCAACTATAAAATATAGAATATATTACTTTTGAATGCGATTTTTGGTACTCGCATATGTCTTGTAATAAACTCAAAACTAAGGTTTATTTGTTTTGAACATTAACTATATTTTATTTTATTTTTTTTTTTTATGATAAATAAATTTACATACATTACATTATTTGTTTTTCTTTAAATATATAAATTTCATATAAACATATAAATTATTAGGAAACATTTGTATAAACCTGAACCTTGTAAATATTAAGTTTAATATAGGACATTTTTTATACGTTTTGACTTACGATAGATAAATATATTAATTTGTATCGGTGGTGGTGTCGACTCGGGGTGGAATAACTGCGCCCGCAGCGATGGCGGAGAAAACGGATACACGTGACGGTGGTGGGAAAGTTAGGTATACTAGTATGTGTGTACTTTGTTATCTCGAGAGAATGGATTACTACGATCTCAGAACTTCTAATCTTTAAACACTGAATGCGTAAAGACTGAGGAGATGGTCGTAGTTCTGGAACCGGCGCTTTATCTTGGTGTTTCATAATTCTCTTGGTATGTCGCGTTTTGATATGTATCCCAATCCTTTGACTATTCTACACCCAGTGGCGTAGTTACGGGGAGGGTGCAAGGGGTTTACACCCCCCCCAGATTTTTTTTTTATGTATTTAATGTACTTACTTACATATTATAATAAAATTATATTTTAATTTTACTATGATTCAGTATATAATAAAAATTGAGTAACAAAATAATTTTCATTAAAAATGAGATATAATAATAATACCATTATAAATTTAATATTATTAAATAGGAATTCGTATTAAGATTATAGACCTGCAAGGGTCGATCCGGCCCGTAATTATATTGGACCGGGCCGGGCTGTAAAATAAAATAAAGGGTTGGACTGGGCTTTTTAAGTCTTGAAATTTTATTCCGGACCGGACCTGGGCTTTTTTTCGTAAAATTTTTCGGGCCGGGCTGGACTTGACTTCGAATATTAAATCAAGGGTTGGTGGGCTTTTTTAAGGATTTTTCTTCAACAATAATTAAAAATAATAATTATAAAACCAATACTGGTACAATTAGGTACAATCATTTAATAATAAATATATAATATAATGATATCTTGATTCGTGGGTATAATAATGCTATTTCTTCTTCTTCTTCTTCTTTTGCCTCGCCTTCCTCCCAACTATTTGGGGTCGGCCACCCTTGTCCTACACCTCCACTTTACTCGTTCAATCACATCTCCTTTGCACACACCGACAGCCCCCATGTCATTCTCCAAAGTCTCCAACCATCGTTTTTTTGGTCTTCCTCTTCCTCTTTTTCCTTCAACGTCCATCTTCATAACCACTCTTAATGCATTCGTTTCCTCTCGCCTCATCACATGCCCAAACCATCTCAGCCTATTTTCTCTCATCTTGTCCACAATTGGCGCTACACTATAATATATATGTCAATACAAAATAAAACAACACACTACTAAAATCATATTAAGGTATCTGCGGCATTATTATTATAAGATAAAATAAAAACGGTAATTTGGAATATTTATAGAAAATTTGTTGCGTTTGGTTAAACAATACTAAAAAAAAAATGTTGGACTGGAACGGGCCGGGCTCAAGAAAAAATAGGTCAGGCCGGGCCTGGGCTTTTTTTTCACAATATAGTTTGGACCAGGCCGGACCGGGCTTAAGGATAAAATTGATGGATCAGATCGAGCCGAAAATATATGGCCCTTGCAGGTCTATAATTAAGATATCCTAAGAACGTCGAAAATAAAGGTCTTAATCCCCCCCCCCAGAAAAAAATGTATCTACGCCACTGTCTACACCGGATATATAATATTATTCTTTATTACTGATGACACACGTTCATACATTAATTTTATGTCTAGGGATCCACCGCTAATACTACATACCCCTAAATTCTTTCTTCTCCAAATGGTTTACGGTGTTGGTTTTAACGGGTCTTTTTATTACGCGCCCTCTTAGTGAGAGATTGGGTAAGTGTGATTAATGAGACACGTAGCGACGTTTATTCATAATACGTCACACCATGACAGAAACGACCTCTCGTGGTATAATCGTTACAGTTTTTACTTGAAGTTTTAACTGTTACTAATATTAGAAAAATACATGTATTCATTTAATTTAATACAGTTTTGAATAGAAATATTATTATAAAATGAAATAAGAGCTCTCTATATATTTTTAACTTTAATTGATTAACGATAAATATTTTTTGACATGAAAACTAAAAGGACTAAAATAATGAAATTAAAAAAAAAAAAATAAAAAAACAAAATAAATCATTAAAACTTATTTTTTGAAATTAAAAATTAAATCATTAATTTCACATTAGTAAAAAAATAAATTTAGTAAATTAATAGCTTATTTAATGAAAATCCAAATGTAACTAGTTAAGTTAAAAAGCTAAAATAAAATTAACGTTTTAACTTACTTTTAATTTTTAACTCGTTAACACTATACTTACCTATCATTTCTACTTATTAAAAATAAAATCTCTTGAATATTGGTATGCTTTCATTGTTTTTCATAAAACAATATTGTTCGTTATTATTAGCAATGATATCGTTTTGATTTGAAAACAGTTGATGCTTAGCCTCGTCTATTGATTTAGGAATAGTTAATATTAGTTTTCACCTAGCTTCATACATAGATTTCCTAAATAAACGGACATCTGAATGACTTATATTAACAGTAGTTTGATCTTTAAGTACTTTTCTGATTATTTTATTTGGTTTAGTAAACATATCATTCAATGGCCTTTCGTTTAAGTGTAGACATTATTTTTTGTCGATTTAAAATATTTTCAGAAGTGGCCGGATAATTGTGATCATTTTTTTGTGAAATTATTAAATCAAGTTTCTCATCAATGACTGCTGTAACGTTACATTTACGATTTGTACATCTGAAGTAAAAAATTTGGTCCTTCAATTGTTTATTTTCACTTAGCTTAGAACACATCGTCTTCCTCGTTTTGTTACAAATACATCATCCATGGAGTTCATGGTAAGAATATTTACTTTAGCACTACACACTCGATAAGCGACTACGGACTGATTGTCTGATATGGACTTATGGGGAAATAAATATGGATAGGTACCAATTGCATTTTGTTACACTATTAATACAACTTTGGAAATTACAGATAAATAGATTTTCGATATTTTCGATAACGTCTGTGGTTACGCATTTTATCGCTTTCTACTATAATATTTACTATCGTAAGAAGTCCCGAATGCATTTATTATTATCGTATATACTTACCTATATATGTTACCTATATTATTTTGATATACGAGTATATGTATATTTGTATACTTTATGCAAGTATGTACATATTTTATATACTTTTTAAACAAAGGTATATATATTTTACATTTTAGTGCCCAAACGTGTCGCAATTTGGGATAAAATGCCCAAACGTGTTGTAGCCAAATCTTTGTCACCGGAATAAAAAAAATCCTTGAACACTTGGTGGTCGACTACTCATGTAGTGACTGTTATTTTCTGATCACTTCCAAATTCAGAACGTTACATGCTGTTACTGGTTCCGTATGTTAATAGTATATTTTAAGTAGAGAGACTGGAATCTACCAGAATATGTTGTACAGTATTTAGTAAATTTCGTCTATTTACGAGATTGGTGTTTTAAAATACATGAAATGTATGCACACGCATAAAAAAAAAAAAAAAATGTTAAATATTTTTCCTGTTCACGCTATAAACAACATGTATAATATAGATTATCTGTAAAGTGATGAATTTAGTTGCTATGAGTTTAATTTGTTTAACTTGTAGAGTGTAGGTATTCAAATAAATCTAATTTGAATATTATAATTATTGATAAAAGATAAAAAAAGCTACATAAGTAAAGTGCCTAGGGGTACCATGAAACTACATTCTTACGGGTAATATGTGCTCATTCTAAAAATTCGAGTTTTTGCTAAGCTTTCATAATGAAATAATAATAATTTAAATAAATTGCACAATAAATTGCAATAATTATTACTAAATAATAAAATAAAACAATAGATTTACAACTATCGTAATATTAATGAAAATAATAATATTTGTTCGTAGACTTATAAAAATAATCGATTATAAGTAATCATTCAAAAAATACCAATAATGATTGTTTTAATATATATGTATACTATAACAATATTAAAATAGTTAATCTAATCTACAGCCATTAGTTATTATTATCAATTATTTAGTCGAATCAACTTTAACAATAAAAAAAATTGTATTTTTTTTTTCCGTGAGCTGACTTGACAAACATAAACCATTTCGATGAATTTGGTAATTAATTCAGTAAAGTAACAAAAAAAGGAATTTAATAATTGCGCTGTTATATTTCTTATAAAATATTTGTATTACATCATAAAAATTTCGACTCGAGAAATTTGTGTTATGTATATCGAAAATACAAGTAATCAATCATATAAAATAACTTATATGAGTATTTATAATTTATCATATAACTATTGTCAATTTTCTTAATTAACTTAGATATCGAAAAATGTAGATTATCAATTAAATTTATAAATATATCAATAAAAAAATTATTATATAATCTGTAAATAGTAAGCTTTAACAATAATTTGTAGACACTATAACGTATTCAATTTTAATATTATAAATATTTAAAGATAAATGGATTTTTGTGTGTTTAGGTAATTTGTATCTTCATACTATAAACCTATTTTGTATTTTTTTATCAACTAGGTGACCTTCATTTTGGTGGAACAAAAAATTATATAATACCACACCATCTAATGAATTTTGAACTGTGATCCTTTAATTTATGTATATTTGATTATAATAACTATATAAAATAAAAAAACATTTTTAAACAAATTATATTATTTTCGAGAAATTATAAACTAATATTTTGATTATGTGTATGATTATTAATAACAAGTTGTTTACTAACCAGTATATGTGTTAATAAAAAGAGGTAGTACTTTAAGTAATTTGTTTTAAGGTCGGTTTTAAAATGTAATGAGATTATTGAGGTATAAACACATTAATTTCTTGCGGAGCATTATTATTATTTTTTTTTAATTGGAAAATAATCAATCATATATTATGTAAAAAGATCCGACTACTATTTGATAAATTTGTTGTTGCGATAATGATCTTGAAACCTGTCCGAATTCCTCACAACATCAACTTTTTCAGTTTTTCGTATTTGCTTAACGAAAGGATTCAGTAACATGAATATTGTGTGTATTAAAACTTTGTACGAAAAATGACAGAACCGAGATTTTGACCGTAAATATTAAATCTAAAGATTTTACTACAAAAACCATTTGTGTTGTATCTATTTATTAAATAGTATTTTAGTATAATAATTTAAAAGTATAGATTTAAAAATATTTGAAATACTGCATGTCTCAAAAATGATCATACATACCGTTCGAAACAAAGTATAAACGCAATATGCTTCGATATATTACATAACGTAACGAATTTACTGGCTGCTCATCGGCAAACAAATCCGCTCGCTCGTTCGTTCATTGACGAGTCACAACCACACATTGCGTATTAAATAATAACAAGTATTATTTATTAAAATTATTAATCATTATTATATTAATTATAAGTCGGAGCTTCTGGTGTTTAATTTATAATTTTTAATCAAAGAATCGGAATAGTACAAGTACAGATTTTTTTTAAAAATCTACGAACAATATCCATTACTCTGGAATATTAAACATAAGAACTATAGTGAATAAGTTTTCGTTTTTTCCAAATCCCGTCGCAATAAATGAGATACAATAACAACGTTTACGCAAACTACAGCCTCCGGCATTTTGTAACCGTAACCAGCGATTCGCCAGTCATATCGATCACACAAAGCGATTTTACTCGTTGGAGTGTAAAAAAGCCAGCGAGTAATGACAAAAGTAGCTTGGTTGTCATCTAGGTTATTGATGTAGATTTATTGCTTGAAAAATTGATGCATTTTTTTTTATAAAAATATACTTATACATGATAAGTTATATATTTATAACATTTTATCCTTTAATGGTTACCGTAATTTTTATCGAGGATAATTACGTTTTATACATTTTTCTTGTTTATTAATTTCGAAAAGTTTTATAAAAGTAAGTGAACTACTAAATAAATTAATAGTACATCACTGTTTCTCAGAATTTTTAAATGCAATAGATTGAATTTATCAATGAATAGAAAAAGTAAACGATAATTCATAGAGAGGTTCATAGCCGTCAAAGCAAAAGGAATCAGTAAATCGCATATTTCATAACTTTGAACCAATAGCACGCATAGGATAAAATAATTTATTAACATTTATTACATACCCCAGGAATAGTTTTATGGTGGATGGATGTTGGTTTGTCGTATAATTTATTCCGAGTTATGTAATACCAGTTGTGTATCGATTCAAAATTAAAATAAAATAAATAAAATAATGATGCCTTATACGTATAAAACTGTGTAAGCTCATAACTGTATAAGAATATCTAAAAATACACACTTGATAAATAATGATGTCTTAATATATCGTATTATACAAACATTCACATTAAAAATTAATCACAGTAAATCAAAACGTTTAACAAGCCTTGCTACTTTGAATGTTCTGTATGAAAATGGAAACTTTAATTGATTTATCAACTTTTATAGAAAACAATCTTTTTCATTTTTTTTTTTTTTATTTTAAATTAGATTCATGTAATGTTTGACATACCACCACTGTGCGCACTATTCAGAATAAAAATAAAAATAATTTTTTGTTAATCATCTTTGTGTTGTAAATGATACTGTTTATTTTTTAATAACTCGACTTGTCTTATCAAAAATATTTAATTTATTTTTATTAAGTATAATGTCATAACTAAAAATTAACAGAATAAAACTTATTACTTTATTGTTGTTTTTTTCTTACAGTCAGTGTTCCGACATCATAATATATTGTAAATTATAACTTAATTAAATAATATATAAAGAAACAAGTAAGAAATAATATTATAATAAAAAACTACAATTTACATTTTTTTTAAATTTATATTTTTGTTTTTATTATATATTATGTAAAAATTAGTCAATTATATTTAAAATATAAAATTAAAATTTGTGGAGCTTTAAAATCGATAGTTTTATGGTTCTTCTTCTTTTTCTTCATCAGCTTAACGGTTCATTCAGGACCATCGTTGCCATAAAAATTACTCTTCATCTACCTCAAATACTTATTTTTATGAATATAAATAATAAATTAAATAATTTTCTAAATACGTAATACATTACAATATGATCCGCACTAGAAAATCAATCCAAAATAAAGTGGGGGTTATCCGTTATGAATGATAACCTGTATTAGGTTTTGTATTTCTACTGTAGCTTCTTGTTACCACGGCTTAAACAGTTCGATTGGATAGCTAATAAACCATATTATGTTTCAGTTAATTGTTGAACCACATCAGGTCTGGTTGTGCAAATATGTTTTTAGTGAATATTATTCAACAATAATAATTTTTTGTGGATTTAAACTGTAAGAATATTGCTCTAAATACGCTTTAAATTATTATCTATATAATCCATACATATAATATTAATATTTTTATTTATAGAATTAAGGTTTAAATATTTATGCATGGCAATAAACCGGATTTTTATAAATTCATTTAAAGTGTAAACCAAATTTAAATTAAACTAAACAAAAAAAAGACCTTTTACCAAAAAATTTATAAGAAAGCAAAAAAATAAATTAAAGATATTTACATTTTTATCAATTAATTTTAATCTGTAGCTATAGACTAGTTTATCTCAAAATAGTAATTATACATAAATATAATACATCAATGTATCTATTTATTTTTACGTTTATGACATTTAGTTACTAATAAATATAAGTAATATTGATTTTGTAGAAAATTGAGATTATTAACAAACATAAATTAATGAAATAATGGATACATGTTTACAAAGTTTGTTCTCAATATTAAAAAATTTAGTAATATAAATAATATCACTTGTCTCTGTGAACTATGCAACAATTGTACATTTAGACAAGCGTTTAAATAACATTTATAGAAAATAATTTGTACGTACATAAACATCCGAACCTTAATTATTTAACGAGAAAATAATTAAAATATTTAAAAAATCAAAATAAACATTGCTAATCAATTATCATTAAACGTAATTTATATTTATTGAATATGCAATTATTTAAACGCTTTTTAAAACAAATTTATATGGTTATATTATACAAAACTGTGCAGTGAACTATCATGGCGATATCAACCAAAAAGAAAATTTGTTCAGAGGAGTATGCAGTGTCGTACGTGTCATCATGCACATCTGAAACACCAAATTTGAACGGAGATTGGTTGAATTTTTTTATTTTGATTATGCTGTATATAATACAAGGTTTCCCTGTAGGTTTGACCTTAGCTATTTCAAACATTTTACAGAGTAAAAAATTGGTGACTTACGAAGATCAGGTGAGTTAACATTTTAATTAATGTTTAAAATATTAATAAAATTAGTATATAAATATTCCCCTGTTCAAGCCCATTATGCTAAAATAAACTAGATTCATTTTATAGAAATTAATTATATTACATTTTTACGACTTGTTAACAGTATTTGAAATTTTAAAAGTGTGAGATACAGGTAATGGGATGAATAACAGGAACGGGTAACTGATGTGGGTGTTTATTAGTTGCGTTCCGGGGTAAAAATTTCTTTCGAATTACGGTCCGAGTATTTTAGGGGTAGATGTGAATTTCGACCGTAGAACTTTTTGGGGTAAGTACACCTTTAAGTAACATTTTATGCTTATAAGATTCATTCTTATAAAATACATTCTAAGCTTCATTTCCATTCTCATTTTTATACAGACTTAGAACTGTACAAAGGTTAACCTAACCTATTGATAGGTTTGTATTTAATTTAATAATATGCTTCGCAAGTTATTTAAATATAGCAAAATTAGAAAAACGGCGAAATGTTCTAGTAGTAAATTTCGAATAAGGTGTATTTTGAAATCTACATTATTTTTTTGTCATATTTTATCAGTCAAAATTGAAAATTATCTTGGAATAATAAAAATCAATATCTGTGTTATAATGATAAAAACCTATATTATATTATTGCTGACTGTCGTCATTATAGGATGGGAAACGATAATAAGTAGAATAGTTATGGCAAATATTAATCGGTCGCAACTTGAATAATAAAATACCCGGGTTGCAACTCGTCTGTACCCTCTCTTTACCCCCCTCCCCCCAAAATTAGACCAAGATTAGACCTTTTTCATATATATCTTTAGAACGCAACTAGTATGCAACCACTGATACTTGTATTAATTTATTAATATTAATATATATTAATACATTTATTTTTTATTCGTTTAAATGTAGTTTTTTTTATTTTGTTTGAATGTTTTTTCTTTATCCGTCAAATCGACTACTATTGCACCCTTAAAGCTCAGGTTGGGATGAATGAATAAAGTTCGTATTTAAATTATTTTATAGCTGTATGCAAAGTATTAATAACTTATACAAATATCTGCATTTATATTGTCCCTCTAACCACTAAATGAATGTCACTTAACCCCATTTATTTGTGCAGGGTGTAATAAGTATTGTATAGCAGACTGTTGTTGTTTTATTGCGGGTAAGATGTACTAGTTTGGTTTTTAAACTTAGCTTACGGGTGAACCGACCTGCTAGATGAATATTTAATGAACATTTCATATTTCTACAATTATTATTTTCTGAATTACCATGGAAACAGAATTTCGATTTTATCAAAAACCGTCGTTTCGTACATTAGACTATTTATTATCATTTTTCGTAAATGTTTTTCAAATCTTCGGAGTACTGTTCAGAAAAGTAAAATATGTCCACCTGAAAGTACCAGATAGATATAATTTAATATTAGGAGTCATCCTTCTTCTTGATTAATTTTGATTATCAGAGTAATCCTTCTACTCAAAATTTTTTAGTTAAACAGACAGAAAACAAATGTAATATCAATACATTACTTTAACTCGACATTACAGGTACAACCAAAATGCAATTATTATTTGAATGTATAAGTAAAGTCTGATAGTAATTGTAACTTGGTGTTTTCAAAAGTAGTGAATAAATGTAAAGAAGTATGTTTACATTTGTCAATTGTTGAAAAAAAAAAATGATTACAATATTATAGCCACTTTGTTAGGTAATAATAACACAGCTTATATATAATGTGATCAATAATTTTAACTGTTCAACAATAATTTGGCCGATTGTTAAAAATGGGCTGTTTAATTTTATGTACTGCATCTGGAATTAAAATCAGCGCACGCCTATGGTATACGAATATATACAATCCCACCGAAAAAATTGCCCATCTTACATGCTGAGACAAATATAACACCTATAATAGTATTTTTCTCTATTTTTCAGTCGTCTGCTGATTTCACTTTAGATGTTTAATGTTAATAATATAATATTTATGTATAGTTGAATCTAATAATAATAAATAACTTAATGTATAATGTTTTCCATTGTATATCTTATCCGAATTGAATTGAACTAATTTGGATGATTATTTTATCAATTGATTCCATGTATAATAAATAGATTATTCTAGTTTTAATTTAATTTAGATATTAGCTTAATATTTGTTTAAAAGTGAGCAACCATTATGTCTATCACCGTGCAACAATATCGGTAAAAAATACCCTACTTATAATTGAGAAATATCGTCGATTACGCGCGTTCTATACGAGTCTATATTATTTATTAATTATAAATCGTTAAAGTGAGCAATCTCATTTTTCTTTTTATTATTTTAAAATAGTCAATAGTTATACAAAACATGACTTTTAAGAAATTATTTTTGAAGATTTACTGTCAGGTGACAAAAGTGTATCGTTAATCTATGGTACCGATAACTACGAAATTTGTATACCCGGACCTAATAATATTACTTAAATTATACGTTACTGTTATTAGTTATGGAATCTTATTACTGATGAAAATTATGGAATTTTAAATATCGAAGAAAATGTTTTATATATTCTTGCATGTCTGAATTTACTCGTTCAAGTCATAGGATAAATATCAAAATAAAACCCTAGTAAATTATTCCGTCAGTCGTGCGCTTTTTCCTAATATTGAAAACAACCAAACAAACGAAGAACAATTAAATGAATATTTATGGAACTTTGATGTTTATTCAGGGAAATCTGGTGACACAACTGAAAAAACTTAGGTGCTCTGATGGTTAAATTTTTGTCTGTTCACTTCAAAACAAAACTTAAATTTTTTAATTTTGATAATTATTTTACGTGATATCCACTTCTAATTTATTTAAAATCAAATTGTATTTATGCATGTGTAACTGTGAATATGACAAGAAAGTATTTGTCAAAATTAAAAGATGATAACAAATCGCTCGAACAAGGGAACTAGAATTGGCGTATTGATCGATTTTCAACGTCAATAATCAAATGGAAAGACAAACGTATGGACCATACGATAAGCCTTTTATCAAATTTTCACGGCTCAAACGATACCTTAAATATAGGCGAGGTAAAGATGAAACAGTTTAATAATACCCTATTCATTACATGTTGTGATACATTAGTAAATATAAAACAGTTAAGAAAAAACCTATGCAACAAGGGTATAAAAGTAATTTACAAGCCCACGTGTATGAAAAAGCCATACCATTAGTAGCCTAGCCGTTACTATAATTAAAAGAAAACAATTTTCACTGGTTCCGATATGAATATGATTCAATTGAAATAACTAAAAATATTTGTAAATGAAGATAATCGTGGACCTCTACATGTGTTTCTCTCAATGAAACCCAGTAATCTTTTTGATAGAAGATTTAATTAAAAAATTATAGTAAAAAGGCTGATAATAGCATATATATATATGTATAAGTTAATCATCTACCTATTTTAAAACTTCCGTGAAATTACAATTTCTACTTGAAAACCAGACTGTCTTATATTTATTACGTCATTACTTCTGTCTAATAGTATATCCAATAGAAGAAGACTTCTATTTTTGACTTATCGTCCTAGTAAGCTCCTTTGTTATACTGAGTTGAATTTACCTTTACACCTTGATTTTTGCATACCTGCTTTTATCATCCAAACAAGTTAAGCTGGTATTTCTTGTTGGACCATGTGTGATCTCCATCACAGTTTGCACATTTTGCGGATTCCTCTTGTTTTTTAGTGCACATGTCAGTGTTGTGTTCTGATCCGTATTTCACGCAACGCGGAGAGGCATTTTTAGTCGAATCGTAACAATGTGTTTTTCCGTGCAGGATTTATAGCTTCCCAATAACATTCATTAATAGAAAGTCCAACAGGTGTGAGGTGGATTCATAGAATAGATTTTAATCTTCACATCTTTTAATACACTTTACGGACCTGAAACGCCATCTATGTGGGCCTTAAGGCTAAAACCTCAGATAACTAGGATACGCGGGTTCATTTATCTCTATAGAGTTCCCTTACGGAAATATTTATATGTTAAATAGAATTTATTGTAATATGTTACATAAAAAGTAAACGAGATTAGGGATGAATTAAAGTAATTCAATTATATTTTTTCGGTTAATAATACTAATTTATGTCCATAGATTAATTATATATATATCACATACATCATAAATGATTTAGTCATAATAAAAATATTTATTTTATGTATATTCTATTTAATGTGAAATTAATGTGTCAATCATACTTTAGGCTATATTAAGTATTGCATTGTGGCCGTATTGGATAAAACTTCTATGGGCACCAATAATAGATACGTTCTATATTCAATGGATTGGTAGACGAAAAAGTTGGCTATTACCAGTCCAAATATTCATGGGTATATTGAAGATAAAAAAATATTTTTAAAATATATAATTTAATTTTTTGATCTTTTGTGTATTTTAACTTCGGTGTAAATTGCAAAAGCTATAAAATAACCTATATATTTTTAATTTTAAATTTAGATTATTTTACTTTTAAATAGGGTTATTGTTGTTATATATGGCAAGTAATTTTGACGATTGGTTGTCTGAAACCGGAAAACCAAATCTTAAATTGTTAGCATTAGTTGTTTTAACCATGAACTTTTTGTCAGCAACACAAGATATTGCCGTTGATGGTTGGTCATTAACGATGTTAAAAAAGTCAGTGATACGAATATTTTAGTATTATATGAATTAAAAGTATAAATTTGATTTGTATTTCATTTTTCAGAAAAAACGTCAGTTATGCTTCAACGTGCACAACAGTGGGAGTAGTATTTGGTATGTTTATCGGTTCAGTTTGTTTCACTCTGCTTGTATCAGAGGACTTTAACAATAAATATTTTCGTTTAACGCCTGGTGTAGGAGGGTTAATCACTATACAAAGTAAGGAAATAAAAAAACGATTATGATTTATTGGTTATATGAAGTGTGGAGGATATTGTCAGTAGCTATAAGTATGATTATTATTAGTATTGCAATATTATCACTACAAGTCCAAATAACTAGCTCAGCTCTAAACTATATTTTATTTAAAATTATTTTTGTTTTCCGTTAAGTGATGATTTAAATTAATGTATAAATTAATCTTTAATTTACATAGAATGAAAATTACTTTTCCTATTTGAATAGAAATATAAAATATAAAATTTTACTATTTTTCTAATTTATTATATTCAAAAAAAGTGTCTACATGAATATCAGTTAGTTAGAAGTTACATTGAAATCAATAATAGCTTGATTCGTTTATAAACTCAACAAAAATTTCATACTAGTAAAGATAAAGTTAAAGGTTAAAAAGGTTGGGAATAGGTTAAAACTTTTATATCTCCAGTACTATTCTAAAAAATAACTTTTAAATATTAATAATATATCTGATATAAAATATGGATAGAGTTCTTCAATTATTTCAGCATTTATATTAATATTTACTTAAATTTTAATAGACATATTAGAAGTACAAATATTTTCTCGATGTATTGTTATATGGATAAATGGTTATTCTTATGTAGCACTAAAATACGATTTGTTAATAGCTAAATTATGTAGACAGTTCCTATCAGTTTAAAGAACAATAATTATATTTTTAATTATTATAAAACATAATAACATTATATTATAATAAATTCTTTTACAAATTTTACAGATTTTTTGTATATATGTGGCATCATTGTTTTATCAACGTCATTCTTAGTTGGAATATTTAAAAAGGAAAAAAATAGCAGACTGGAAAATGACTACGTTAAAATCAATGTATTTCAGAATTATAAATTAATATGGGACATATTTAAGCTACCTCGCATCAAAACATTGGTGTTAGCATTGTTAACAACGAGGGTAAATATTAATTAAAAGAAGTACGGGAGGGAATGCATTTTTAACATAGCATATTAAAATGCAATTTGATTGATAATATTGATAATATTTGATTGTAATAATTGTCTAGACATGTTAAACTACGATAGTAAACATTAGAAGATATGTAAAAATAATTATTTATATTAAGATGAAAAATATGAAAACTAGATATTCTGAATATCTATGAAAATAATTAGTCTCTCGAAATTAATATTTAAGCTCTGTCCTCTGAATCCCGGAGATTCTCTTTGAAAATATCAGTCAGTAAATGGTAATCGAGAGACTTTTATAATTTATTGTTTTTATTTAAATTTAAATATAACTATTATATACTACCTGACTACTCAAAATTATGTTAATTATAGTCCAATATGCCGCTTGCCTAAGTCGTGTAATGAAGTTATCAATTTTGATTTTAATTTTGATGCTTTGTATAAATTAAAATTATGTATATTTAAATAATTGTATTTAGCTACCTGAATGTTTGTTATCATATACAATTATTATAAAATAAGATTAAACTACTGTACTTTTACCTCTTGCGGGTATTGATTAATTAATAAAATAAATAAAATAACAATTATATAATATAGAGTTTATAACTGAACTTTTAATGTCTTCTAATAATGTCTAATTTAACTTAATGTCTTCCTAATAAAACAAATTTAATAGTAAAATATAGCTCAGATTTCAAAGCCAAATCGTCATTATAATAACAATAATAATTAGTAATAATAATCATCAAGTGCTATTGTGATATCCATAATATACTATACACCTAAGTACCATTATAATAGTACATAACTTAGCAACAAATTGGAAATTAATGGCTTACAATTACATTTATTATATGATTTATAATTATTTTTATTATTAGGAAAAAAGTGTGTTGGAACTGAATTCTGGTATTAAAGGGTTAAGTATAAATATTTACGTTGTAAAATTGATTAAATTAGTCCAACATTTTTAACAAACTCATTTAGAATTAATTATAAAAATTAAATATACAAATATGTTTTATAAGTTTTCGAGTACATGTTTTTAATTTTTTTAAATAGTTTTATTTATGCTTAATTTTTACATTTCATTTTTTGTTTCAAATAGCAATTTTAATGAGGTTTTATGATGATTGTTATTAGTAAGATTTTGTATTTTTATTTCAGATTGGATTTACTGCAATGGATAATAATATCTCACATTTAAAATTGATTGACGCTGGTGTATCCAAAGATGATATTATGATCATAACAACAGGTGTATACATTTTACAATTATCTGTGCCATTCTTGTTATCAAAATATACAACAAGCTCAAAATCTATGAGTTATTATTTACAAATAACACCAATCAGGTATAACTATTAAATAAATTCGATTATTCTTTTAATTTAGGGTAATAACTATTACTATTTCAAATTAAAATAATATAATTAATGGTTAAAAAGACGTTTTCAAGTTAAGCTTAATTTAATGATTTGATTTCTAAAATGAAAGTGCTAATTTATCATAAAATAAAACATAGGTATTTTATAATATAAAATAATATAATAATACATTGAGTCAAGATTTAATTGAAATTGTATGTACCTGACGATAAATTGTTAATTCAAAACCGGTCGTACTTTACAAATATAACAATACTCCAGAATAAACATTTATTTATTTCTATATATAAACGGAGTGTTTAATTATTTTTATATTGATTTACGAGTATTAATCATTTACTCATTTTTAATTTTATTTCAATTTTAGATTCTGAACGGAGTGAAGAATGTATTGATTTTACAATAATGTGTTTGTTTTTTTTAGATTCTGAACGGAGTGAAGAATGTATTGATTTTACAATGATGTGTGTTTTTTTTTTTTTTTTTTTTGTGTCTGTCGACACGATTTGGGGCAGTAAAAATGCTTCGATTTGCTTATGTAGCAACTTTTCTGAAAGGAAAGTGAATCTAGTTGGTACTTTGGGGAGTCAAAAGTAAAAAATTTTCAATATTTGGGAAAAACGGGAGTTTTTACGCAAAACCAGTTTTCGACATAATCAAATTTTTTATTTTGCTATAACTCAAAAACTAATCGATGTAAATACTTGAAATTTTTACCAAATGTTTAGATTAGCGTTCTCTATACACCATTAAATTTCAAAGTATTTTTACTTTTATTAAGCTATTTATAGACAATTGAAATTTTCAATTTTTTTAAGTATTTTTTTTTTAAATAACGATAAA
The DNA here is from genome assembly GCA_034509805.1 of Sipha maydis. Classification (NCBI taxonomy): domain Eukaryota; kingdom Metazoa; phylum Arthropoda; class Insecta; order Hemiptera; family Aphididae; genus Sipha; species Sipha maydis. The sequence continues at coordinate 121,371 of JASXSY010001760.1, read as the reverse complement.
ATTTTTTTCGCTGCCCAGAAAATCTTGAAAATTTAATACAAGGTTTCTTATAAGTTGTTCCTTAACTGATAAAAAAAAAATCTAAAATCGTAAGTCACAACTTTTTTTTATAAGTGCTCAAAGTTCCAATTTATACGAAATATGTAAAAATCACGATATTTTGCAAGTTATTTTGTAGATAAAAATTCATAAAATTTTTTCTGTTCATACTTAAGGTTCAAAATTTTAACACGAGGTTATCTATAAGCTACTCTTCAAAAATATTTAAAAAAATTTCTACCGGAATAAGAGGAAAAAATTTTATGACTGAAATTTAAATATTTACGAAATTGCATAAAATAGCGATTTATTCTCAAACGATTTTAAATATTTTTTATAATTCAAAAAGTATAAGTCGCAGATTTTTTAAATTTCTACCAGCTGTTAAGATTGGTATTTCCTTTATGTCATATTTTTTTCAAAATATTATATTGATTTTTAAGCCACTTATAGGCATTTAAAATATTCGATTTTTTTTACATTTTATTTTTATAATCGGTGATAAAAAATACTACAAAATACTTGAAAATTTAATCGAAGATTCCACAGAAGTAGTTCTTAATGTCATTCAAAAATGATTAAAATCCATAGGCACAATTTTTTTTTATAAGCGTTTGAACAGCGAATATTGACATAAAATTACATGTAAAATATAATATAATGTATAATATTCTAGACTGACAAAGATATCGGTTTTTTTTAAAATGCTCTAACTCAAAAACAAAAAACTGCAACAACTTGAAATTTTCACTAAATCTTTATATTGACGTTTTCTATACATGGTTAAGTTTTCAAAGTATTTTGACATATTTTGACTTATTTATAGACAATTTTTCTAAATTTTTCGTTTCAAAATAAAATATACTTATTACAATATTTATAAATAACAATGTATTATATTCTAGACTAACATATCATCTCCGTTCAGAATCGTTTTTCGTATACAATGATACCTATCATTGAATTCAAATTTAACAAATCCATTATAATGACCTATCCTATGAAGAGTCGCACTCCACCCCCAAGTGTACAGCAGAGCGAGGCCCATCCGGTTCTTTTTTATTATTATTATTTCTTGTTAAAATTTAATATTCAAACTTTCGTAATAATTTCTTTGTTATTAAGCTCAATTTTTTTCTTCATTAATCAATAATAGAAATGTATGAGAAACGCTACATTTAATTTTCAAAGACGTTTTGTCAAACCAATATTTTTGTATCGAAAATTTCGAAAAATAAAATTAGAAAATTTTTTAATTTTCAATTAATATTTTAAAAAATGTTTAAATATATAGTATCTATAAAGAACAGTGTTATAAGTATTCAGTTAAAATGTCAAGTTACTACTTATCTCAAAAACTATTTATATAAAACTATTTATATCAAAAATTCGTTTGTTCTAAATAACAGCATGCTCTTTAGAGGCAATTATTAAAAGAACTATTGAAAAATTCGTTAAATGACCCATTTCAAAGTACTAATTAGACAATATATCTTATCAGAAATTTTATGTGATAACCGGAGTAATCATACTAGTCAAAATAGTGTACACGGATATTAAAAAACATAGATTGTGGTAAGACCAATAGTGGACATATGTCAAATGACATAAATGTCCCATGTTTCATTCAATAGTAAAAAAAAAAAAAATGTATACGTGTTATAATATTAAATGTTGATAAAACGATATAAATTCGTAAAAATTTGGTAAATACTTGTAGTTAAAAATTTTTAATATTTTAAATTTTCAAATTTAAGGTTATATAAATAAGGTATGAATTGAATACAAATATTTTTTATGAGATTACTTTTAGGGTAAAAATAAAAGAAATTTAACTGTAAAGTTTCAAAAATATATCTACAAGCACTAAAAAAATTATATTTTAATGAAATCAATTATTTCAACGAATTTCTATTGTACAATATTAATTGTTTATTATACTCATAGCCTTAACGATTCGAAAAATTTATTGAGGACTTACACTAGTATCTATTTTCAAAACTTTACATAATTGTTGATATATTTTAATGATATTTTTCTAATTCAAAAGACATTTATACTATTCGGTTTTTCCAAAATTTTAATTTGTTATAGTTTGATAACACCAAGGTGCATAAAACATTTTAATGTCATTTACTTAGTTATTTAAATGTCTTGTTTTTAAATTAGAACATTTAAGATTCAAGGTAAAGAAATTTGGTTTTACTGCTATTACAAGTATTTTAAGAAATATCAGCTGATTCAGTTGACCTTTTTCACTTTTACAAAAAATTTTTTTTTTCGATAGCTACGATACATTGGTTTCAAATTTAAAAAACCAGTACAGTACTCTATTCATCCATCCATGTATCTAACCCTATCGTGGAATCTCATATGAAATATGAGTCACCCGTTTTGTTATTTTGATCGCACTATTTATTAATTTTTAAAAAAATTAATTTTATATTTTATTGTACTATTAATTTTTAGCAAAAGTAGTATAACTTTTTTAGTATTAACAATATTTTATAACAAATTATGTTTTAGATTGCTTTGGTCTTTTGTTTACCTTGCATTGATTTATTATACTCCAAGTTTAATACATAAAATTGATGTTATTCACGTTCCTATATATTATTATTTTATTATAGGAGTAGTTATTTCAGTAAATGAGGTAAGTTAGTAAAAGTTGTTAAATTTGAATTTTATACCAACTTTTTTATTCATCAAATATTTTTATTTATTTTATTTTTAGCATGCATGTACAACATTTGATTTTGTTCAAGTCATAATTTTTGTTCTATCTAATATGAATTGATTATGTTTTTTTTTCTTTTTTTTTTTTTTGTTATAGGTCATGAGTATTCTTATGAATCTAAACTTAATTGCATTTTTTTGTCGATTAAGCGACCCTCGTTATGGTGGCACGTACATGACGTTATTTAACACTTTGTATTTTTTGGGATTTATGGTGTCTAATACATTTGTATTAAAAGCAATTGATGTTTTAACTTTTAACAAATGTTCAAATGATATTACTAACAGCTGTTCAACAACACATTTGAAAAACGTAAGTCAGTAAAATTTAATTTCATTTAAAGCTTTGAGTAATATTCATCATCTCGTATCGTTATTTGTCTTATACTTTATGAAAATTCCAAATGTTAATGAAGATAATTTATACACTTTTTTTAGTTATGCAAAATAAACAGTGGAAGTTGTGTAGTATATGTCGATGGCTATTATGTAGTTGTCATTATATGTATCATTATTGGATTTGTTTGGTATGGATTATTTAATAAAACAATAAAATACTTCCAATCATTCAATTTGTCTACCGATTTGGTAATAGAACATCAATATAATGCTACAAAAACCAATGAATGTTGAATTATAATTTCACTAGTGTTCACTTTTATTTACCTTAAGTGTAAAATGTACTACTATGTAGAATTAAATTACGAAAGAAGTTATATTGTTATAATTATTTTTAAAAATTGCTTATGATATATGAGTATTATAGCTATATAAGTATTACTGTATAAGTCTATTACTGCCTATGTTTGTTTATCTATACTATATAAATCATAAACTCGCATTAATTATTTTAATTAAAATAAGCCTCTATTTTATTGAAAACTGTTTATACTCAATTAAGAAAAATATATGTTTATCTTTATAGTGTTGATTTTTGAATAATGCGACTTATTTATGTGGTATTTGTTCTTGAAAAATACCAAAAACTAATTTAGAAATATACATCAGTCCAACATAGTCTTAAATTCCGCCCAAGTAGCACCTCTATCACACCGTTCTGAGAAATATAATTTTCCGCATGGGTGATAAAACCGAATTTTTTTTTCAAGCACTAAAAAAACTATCTATCATCTAACTAATTTTAAACAATTGACAGCGTTTGTCACCACTTCATTCAAACCAACGGATCTTTAAAAATCTTAAATTTTTGACAAATTGAACTATACCTAATTGGATGGCAGTACTTTGTACGTCTGTCCGGCCAGGCGCACATTGAGACGCAGGCGACACAGCACAGTGCAGCGCAGCGCAGGAAAAACTGCGTTACCTAAGTGAGCGCATATTACCACGCAGGTCTGACGTTTCACAGTCCATTGTCAGTCACAACATGAGCGATAATATGATAGTCGAAAATGTAATAAATTTAAGTTCTGAATCGGATTCTGATGACGAATTTGATGAACTTATTTCGTTGTATTCGTTAATTCAACAAAAAATATCGTGGAAAAGTAGTTTTATGAAAAAAAGAAAAAGTCACGGTGAATTCAATTTGTCGTTGGAATTTTCTGACAAACAATTTTCGAACTACTTTCGCCTAGACAGAAATCAATTCAATGAAGTTGCTCATTTAATACGAGATACTTTTTATTAATTTGGGTGTAATGACATTGTAATGTCTGATGGCTTCGATTAAAGTCTCTTCCTTCGTAAATTTTAAAAAAATCTCAACTTAATAAACAAGTTTAATAAGTTAAGTTTAAAATTATGTGAACTCGTAATTTCCAAAGCTCGTGGCACGTGTACAGTAATGTGTGCCACGAACACTGCGTGACGCAGGCCAACACAGGCACAGCACTGCTCTGCCCTGCCCTGCCTCCGAATATGCGCTAATACATTCTAATAGATTACAGAAAACTGCGCTGTGCTGCGTCGTCTGCGTCTCAATGTGCGCCAGACCTCAGTCTCATTATTTGACCTATCGGATTAATAAATAATTATCGTTCGACGCCCGTTATCTACACCTGCAACGATGATGTCAAAATATTTCAACTTGATGATTCGAATTAGATAAATTATTTTATTCATTTGTTTATTTAGTTTTTTCTTTAAAGTTAAACCCGAGTTCATCATTTGATTAAAACATATTGTTGATTTTGTAATGTTCTTCTTCTCTTTCGCCTTTTTCTTAATTATCTGAGGTTGGCCATCTTTATCCTAAACAATTTATTTTATTTTCATTTATTTTTTACACTATCAATTTAAAAAATTAAATTATAAATACTAAATCATTAATTTTAAGTTTCTTCAATATTTTTAAATTTTTTCATTATTTTACAATTTATTTAAATTTCATTTTTATTTAGTTTTTATCAGAATATTTCATATTTGAATGTAATTGAGAATTTAAAATTGAATTGTTTTGTTAAAATATTCAAAATAAACACAAAAAAGGTTAAATAGGCACTTTTCTACATAATCAATGAAATATACATATTTTCATTTTATTTACATTTTATTGTTTCAAAATATTTATTTACTTATTACCAGTTATAAAAAATAAAAATAAAAGTTTCTAAAACCATATCAAAAAGACATCTGAACAAAATATTAAATCCACCTTTCAAAATCAGTCACCATGTTCCGCATCGTCACCTGCAAGCATAAATATTATACCGAACAATATATCAGTTACATCAAATAATATTTTTGCAAATAGCACAAGTAATTTAAGTAACCGATTAATCTCAGACTCTGAAGTTATAAATAATAATATTAATATAGTTATTTCCAATTTAAAGGTTGAAACAATTTTTAATTACTGTATTTTATTAAATGGGTATAATTTATGTGTAACAAATTCGCTAAAACTCAAAATAATAATACTAACAATGGAACAATTGCTTTTAAAATTAATAGTAAATAATAGTTTAATAAAATAAATAAATATTGGAACTAAAAATTTCAAAAAATCTCGATTCTTTTGAAAATTCGAGTACATACAACCTTAAATGTAGGTAACTATATTAAAATTTAAAATAAAGTATAAAGAATACATTTCTGAAATAAAATTAAAAATGACTGCCTTTTATTCAAATTTTGCTAAACATGTTTTAGAAAATATGTAAAAAAAAAAAATAATTGGACATCATTTTTTACAATAAGTAAAAAAAAATTAATTGATTGTCAAAATATGAAACTTATATAAATAATATGTATATATACACAGTGCTTAAAATTAAAAACAGAAAATAAACTAAATTTAATAAAACCCATGTCAATGTCTCAAATATCATTTTAATGATTAATGGTTGCTTTATTATGAAACGTATATTTGATCAGTAAGAGGTTTAAAATTATAAATTGCCAAGATATTAAATAAAATATTATATCACAAAAAAAAAAAAAAAAATTGCGGCTCAAATGTAATCCGTTGCCAAGGACATAAGTTGGTCTTAACTACGAATCTGGGATAAAATATTAACTCGATTAGTTTAGTTCAACACTTTTTTTGTGGAAAATTTGTTGTACGTTATCGATCTCCAAATCAATCTGTATTCACAGGATCACCGTATTATTTGAATACTCGTATACTTGTATGTACATAAATACGAACGTATAAACAATCATTAAGTAAGTATCAATTATTTGTAATTTTTCGTAAAGTATAGATACATTTTAAATAACCATATTATCCTTGTACATTATTTTGAAACATGTCATTCAAACTCATTAAATAACATTAAAAAAAAAAAATAAATAATTATATTTAAATACGGCAGGCCCGACTCAATTGTTTAAACTAACATATGCGAAATTTATTTTTTGCCACCCCTTACATGTAAATATTACATCAAATATTTTTTTTTATACATAAAAATTGTCCCGGAAAAATACCGCCCTATGCGTAGGCCTATATCGCCTACCTATTTTAATTTAGAACACATGTTTCAACTTTGAATAATATTTTATTAATTAATTAATTTTTTGTTTTAGTTTCAAAATGATTGAACAAGATTTGGATAAAATTGCATTTATGAAACAATTAAATCTTGTGCCAGTTGTATCACTAGCACATGAAAATAAATCACCCAAGGTATTAGTTATTTCAAAGCAGATAATTTAATAATCATGTTGATTGAAATGTTCAGATTAAACTAATTAATTATGATGATAGTTTCCTAAAATCTTTTTGATATATTTTTTTTTTTTGTAATATCAATTAATATTTATGAATAATGCTTACAGACATTTTCTCAGCAAACTATAGTTTTACTACTGAAATATTTTAAGTATAAATTTTTATTCGATTATCAATTTTCTATTACCTGCATCTATTTTCCATATAAAACATTTTTTTTTTTATATTTCTATTAATGTGATATAATTATAGTTTTTTTTTTATAAGACTACATGAAATATTTAGCTATTGTAAATAGTTACTAACAAGGATACTTCTTATTTTTATGTACTTCTCTTTTTTACTTTATTCCAGTGTTTCTCAACCTTTTTAAAGTTACCACCCCCTTGAGAGTCAATAAATGTTATAACAACCCTTACAATGTGAGAATTCTAAAATTAAGGATATTTGTAAAATTAAAAATAAAAAATTTAAATGATCTAATAACTCATGTTTTTATTTATTTTTTATATTTTATATATTTTTATTTATAGTACTAGTAATATGGAAATTAATTAAAAAAAATAAATATTAATAAATTAATTAATAAATAAAAATTAAACTTTTTAAAAAAATATTTCTAGGCTTCAATGAGATGGTTGAATTTGGTGGTTTTTAGCAAGTTTTTTGATAATAGGTTCGATGGTCGCACATGGTTATATACAACGTTTTTGCGTGAACACATTTGCCGCCCCCCTACCGCCCAAAACTAGTTCACTACCCCTCGGTGACATTTCACCGCCCACTGGGGGGCGATATTGTCCCCGTTGAGAACCACTGCTTTATTCAACATTATTAGTTAAATCTCAAACTTAATAGCAGTTAATATACTATTGAATACATGCCTTTTAATTATTATTATAATATCAAATAATATTTCATTAGATTTTTTGCGTTGTACATTTTATCTAGCAATTAAAATAATAATTAATTTAAGCGCAATAATTTAAATCATTGAATATAATTATAAATTATAAATTAATAAAGGCTTGATTTGATGTTTCATATAAAAATTGTTTTCTTTAGTAACAAATTTTGTTTTGATATATAATGAAATATATAAGGTACTACACTATAGCAAAATATTTTAAACAGACTACACATTTATAAAATTAAAATTATGTTATTTTGGATCTAAAAGTTTATAACAAATCAGTTATAAACTTTTATCGTCAAACCTTTACTGTATGTATACTATAACACAAACAATTTAAAAAAATTATTAAATTACATAAAACTCAAGCCATTATGTTAGTACTTATTAACTGGTATTATTATAAATAATACCCAATATCCATTGTATAAAATATCTAACATTACAAGGATGCTGAAATGTTGCCCCTTAGTTAAGCTATAACAATTATAGACAAATAATTATAGTTTAGTTTTTTAAACTACCTTAAAAAAATGTTTATTTTGTTTTTAGATTTTAAAAAATCATGTGTTGACTTTGTCAAATTCGTGCACTGATCTATCTGTAAAAAATAACAGTGTAGTAACTGGATATGAACATTTTTATTTAGAAAAAGATAATGTAAAACTGTATCCAACTAAAGACTTTGACTTTATTAATAAAAATGTTGTTTGTCAAAGATGCTATCAACAGTTTGACACAAGATTTTCATATATAGATCATATTGGTACTAATATTTGTGTCAAAACCTGTGATGGACCAAATCCTGTGTATTTGAAGTCCAAAAAACATCGAAAATGTAGACAAGTACGTAAAAAAATAAAAAAAATGTATAGATGATATACATATCTGTGATTTAAAAAATTATTTATTAAATCATGAAATGTTGAATACCTTACAGACACGTAATAAATGTAATGCGGACTATGTAGTAAGTGCACCTAAAATTGTTAGAGCGAAACGTGGAAATAGTTCCAAAGATAATGATGAGCCTCTTGCGAAAAAACCAAGAGGAAGGCCTAAAAATAACATTGCAGCTGAGCCTAAAAAGCGAGGCAGACCAAAAAAAATAAAAGCACAAATAGTCAATGATAAGACTCAATTGAAAATCCCTTTATTGGTTAGTAGTATTGATGGTCCTTCTAATAATAAAGTTAAAGTTGGTAGAAAAGGAACGTTGTCTGTTATTATGAAAAATGTTACTGAAAAATTTTGGAAAGTTTTTAATACTGATTGGAAACATATTATTGAAGGAAATGAAAAATCTTTTGAACATGATGATCCGATGGAATCTAATAAAAAAGAAAAGAAAATTGATTCTTTTGTTATAAAAGATTTTTATTTTAACCTAGAAGGACTAAAAAATGATTTGAAACTTCTTCGTGAACAGCTACTATCAAGTAAAAATAAACGTTATAAAACTGAATTAGAATCAATGCTGTCAAAAATTGAGGAAAAATATAGTGAGTTTAAACGTAACGAACTGAAGAAAAATGATATGGATAATGACTTGATAACTAGGAAAGATAAAGGAAAAGAAAATATTGTCCATTACTTGATTAAAAATATTAATGATGAAACTCTTGTAAATGCGAATGAAATGATTGATAATGATGAAAAAAGTATAGGTAAATGGTTAAATAATGACATGGGAGATCAAGTTGCCACTACTAAATCTATTATAAAGGTTGATAATTGTGAACCCATTAAGACCAATGAGTCTGTAAAAGAAGAGCATTTTAAAGATGATTTGACTATTGAGTATGTAAATGATGAACATTTTGAAGATGATACGACAACTGAGTATTTAAATGTAGATGATTTGATTAACAAGGATAGCTTTGAAGACAATTTAGAAATGTTAACTAATGATATAAATCAATATAGTTCCAATTCAGATCATAGCGATTTGAATAATGATGATTTATATGATATTTATAATCCTATTTTGGGCTGTAAAATATGTGGAAGTTGTTTTATATCGATTGCTAAATGGAAAAAACATCGTTCTGAACATATAACATTAATGGAAAATAAAAATTACTTGTGTTTAATATGTGGTCTTAAATTTAAAATGTATAAAAACTATATAAACCATATAAATAAACATAGTAAAATAAAACAATAAATTCCAAATATAAAAGATGTAGAACATATTGATACTCATAAAATATAACAAGAAAGTCAAGATACTGATAAACCTTTGAAAGAATATACTTTCAAAGTATGTTTTTAACAGTACAATTTACTTCATACATTAAAACTGATTAAAACAGTTGATTTAACTTGTGTTTGTAACCCTTTTTTCATATACTTTGCAATACCTATACTTATTTGTTTATGTATTATAATGCTTCTGTTACTTACCATGTTTAAACTGTTATATTTTTGTACATTGTTATATGTTAAGTGGAATAAAACATAATTTTGTTATTGTAATAAAAATTGTTGTTATATTTTACATTTAAGATTTTTAAAAAAAAAAATTAATGTGTTCACTTTATACCTATATATATATCTAATAAAAAAGAACAATTTATCAAAAAATAAAAATATATTCCTATTATAGTTAACTAAATCAAAATTTCTTATTCCTATTATAGTTAGGACTTTTGATTTAACTAAAATTATATTATCAGATAATAATCAATAAATCAAAATATGTCAGTTAAAATGTATGTGTTTTGTGTACCAATAGTAAACAACAATGTAAAAATAAGAATACATATTTGATGAATAAAATTGGTAAGTTATAAACTACTTAAGCATTTAACAGAATTAGTTATATATTATGATTTTACCACGACACTGCCACTTCGTTATTGAAAAATGATTTGAATGTTTCTCTTACACTAGAACCTTCTGAATTTAAGAAACCACCAGGTTGTAAAAATGAAATATTATTGTCAGTAGGAGGCGCTTTTTCCGATTCATATTCATAAAATAGATTTTTATTTTTCTCCAGATATCCTTCTCTGAGCATGTGCAAACACAATGGCGTATTTACGGGGGTAATCTGAGTGATCATACACGTTTAGTAGCGAGTAATTTAGCTACTAAACGTGTATGAACAGACTGATTTAGTCGATTAGTTTATTAAATTTATTTAGTAATTTAGTAATTAGTGGATCCATTTACTTATATTTTTTCTGGCCGAGTAGCATTCCCCACTTTTCTGACTAATTACTAAATAGGCGGTTTGAACGCATTATTTTAGTTAAGTGTATTAGTTATCCTTGTCAGTGTCAAGATGACGTTTCGTTGGAATGAAGACACAACATTTAAATTTGTTTCGGAATATATAAAACACGAATATTTGTAATGTTTTTTTAAGAAAAATAAATTTAATATATAACAGATTTAAATCCGGCGTTCTTTTTGAGACACCCTATACATATAAAATATAAATATTTGGATTGAAAATGCATTTTATATTTTCACACTTATAAATAACCATTTGATTATTTATATGACTAGTTCAAGCAATGTAAATCATAAACCATAAACATTCGATTATTATTATTTCAACTAGGTATTTACTAATCATCTGATTATTTTGTTTTTCGACTACTAATTATTCGATTTTTTTTTTCGTTTACTAACCATTCGATTATTCGATTATTTTTGTTTTCGATTACTAATCATTCAATTATTCTCATTACTAGTTTTAACTCCTATTGTGTTTGAACACTTTTCAGTTACTAAACCGTTTAGTAGTTAGTAAATCACTTACTACTTGACTAAATTACTGGCATAGTCTGAACTAGCCTTAAGTCCACAATGGTATTCTTAGTATTTCTTAGTATTTCATCAGTCCGTTAATAATAATAGTTTATTATAGACATAGACAATTGTAGACAATATAATTATTAGTAGTTTCAAGAAAATCGTGAACATTAGATAATTATGATGAATTATTATTGTTATTATCGTAAAATATCCTAATGTTCATGGTTAGTTTGTATATCTATTAATCTATTGCATCTGTGGTTATTTAATTTGTACTATATTAGCGATAGTGCGTAAACCATGTGTTCAGTTTTCACATTTGCTCTCAGTTCTTTCGTGTAATCACGTCTCGTCTAAAATTAAGCGATCGGTGAACCGAATTTTTTTAAAATGTCGAATACCATAAAGAATTACTTTTCGGTAGTTCAACCTAAAAGAAAACTGGAAGTGGTGAATGACAACGATGATACATGTGACAACGTTAATGATGAACCCATTTCTGTAGTTATCGATAAATTACATCCACAATCCAGTCAATATATTATTATTATTATAGTAACTGTTTAATAATAAAGTGTTGGTGATATTGTTAATACTAGTGATCAGTGTTGGGAATAGATAACTGATAATTTATCTAGATAAAGATTACTCTACTAATTCTTATCTAGATACAGATAAAGATAGTTATACTAAATTTCATCTAGATAAAGATAAAAATAAGTACATTTTTATCTAGATAAATATGAGATAATTTCACGTTTGATTTTGAAAAAAATTCAGGATATTACAGCCTACAGATATTAGGTAAAAAATTCATAATTAAAAACATTTTAAAATAAATATCATTTTTTAAACTCATTTCAAATATTAATAAACATAAAATATAAAATATTTTTTTTTTTTAAATAAACTTCATAAGAAGATGACAAATCATTCTCTAACTTAATAATAAAAAAATATTAGATTAGAAAAATAACAATACATTTCTGTCTTTTTTTTTAATAAATTTCAAACATTTTGAAAATAAACATATTATATAAAGAGTTATATTTTTAAAATAAACTTCATAAGAAGATTGTCATCTTGTCAGTTATTATCTGTGTAATAGGTATATTATGTACAGAAAAATGTAAAAATGAAAATATAAAAACGTTTTAAATTTTCAAATTTTATTTTTATTCTATTTAAATAAATTATCTAGATTGGTACTCATAGATATCAACATTTTTATCTAGATAAAGATAAAGATAACTGAGTGTAAATTTATCTAGATAAGATAAAATATAAATAATTTTTATCTAGATAACTTATCTAGATACATTTATCTAGATATTTCCCAACACTGCTAGTGATATAACCAAGGTGGATATATAGAGGTGTAAACACTTCCTATATTGTACCATTATGAAGGTGTGCCGAAAAAAGTACACCACTTGTAACTGCCACCGGGAGCGCTGACTACCCGATGAGGGCTCAAAACTACTACAGTTTCTATGGCACATAACGTATTTTAGCATTTATTTTGCTTAATATTTAGTATATTTAGGATTTACAAAGGCTATGGAGTTCATGCCATAATATAATTCATGATAAAATATATATATATGAATAATCGTTAGTAATCTATCAGCTCGTGGAATTTTTAAATTCCAAGTATCAATCATGTTCTAAAAAGTAATGAATTAAGTATTTACCCTATATAAGAAACGTTCCATATTCTTTACACTAAAAAATCAATCAACATTTAATCCAAATTTAAGTAAACGTGGATCTATAAGATATGATCTAAACATCAATTATAATAAAAAAAGGTATTAGTCAGAAATTTGTAGACTTTTTAGGACATACATATTTTAATTATCTAATAATTTTAAGAAGTATCTTAGAGTAAATAATATTAATACAAATAAATTTTTTTATATCTGAATTGTAAACTTAAGTAGCTAATTTATATTTTTGTAATTATTACAATACACCTAGTATATTGTATTTTTGTTATCTTTGTAATTTTTAAATAGTGTGTGATCTAAAAAAAAATAACTTGCTACCTTCAACTCAAGATTTGCTTAAAAAAGGTAGTTAAACCAAATTGTTTTCAGTATACTTGTACTTTTATTTGTATTATTTAATTTTAATACATTGTTTTTTAGTAAAAAAAAAAAAAAAAAAAATGTATGAATTGTTCATTGAAAATACATAATAATATAATAATTAATAGGTAATTATTAATTAGTTTAAGAAATATTCACCTCGGGTGGATGAAATACTGAAGGCAGTTTTATTCCCTGCTCTTCATAAATTTGATTCTGTTTGGGTAACCCAGAGTTACACGCTGGCACAAAACACTTTAGAGACATAATTGATATATTAAAAAAAAATTTTAATTTCAAACAACAATTGTACAGAAATTAAAAGCAATATGTTTTTAGGTACTTAAATGAATAACTTCAGAAAGAGTACACTTGTATAAGATGTGAATACTGTTATTATACACATCAATTTTATAGATATTTTTATTGAGTAATAATATTTTAAATATATATAGTAATACTTAGTATTTAAAATATATATTTTAGTAATACCTAGTATTTTCAATATTACGCCATACATAGAATTATTCTATTTATTTTTAGTTATTATAAGTACAATATATTTTTACAGAAATAAACATATCATGACTAAGAGACTAAGGATAGGTAGCAAATCAAGGAAATAATAAATTAGCCATTACTTTAATTTATATTTAATATGAATATGGTTACAATAAATAGTAATTTTTAATTATAACACAAGTAGGCATATCTGCTCCACAAAACACTATTTCCCTCAAAAAATGCGGGTAATTAACAATAATTGTATTATTGAAGATAGATTTATGATAATTAAAATCCATCTAAGTTACTCATTATTTAAATTTAATTCATAAATCATATTTGTATGGCTTTGCAAGCATCGTGCATTATATTTTCGTATAGGAATATAAACATTTTGAGCCTTTATCGAGTAGGCAGCGCTCCCAGTGGAAATCACAAGTGGTGTACATTTTTCAATCAATTAATTATCGAAGTGTTTACACCTCTATTTATCCACCTTGGATATAACTAAAAAAATCTGTGGATTTTGTTAATTATGTAAATCGTACAGTTCCATTCTCTCTCTATGGTTTCAATCCGTAGATTGGTTTGCAGCAATATTCAGTCTTTCCTCTTATCTTGAGAGGAAGACATGTTGATTGCTGATTCTTGGGATATTAATACGGTGGTTTCTCGTTGCCTTCCATATCACAGTTCCATTACAAACAGATAATGAAAAGTTATTTGTGAGTATTATTGTTCAAACTAAAATAATTTTGTTTAAGCCATAAATTTCTTTTCCTTGTACTTAGGTGCTTAAAAATATCTGGTATTCTCCTCGAAATTATGCATTTCCATTATTAGGAAAAAATTATGATAATTAAAATGTCAGTTTAAATGATTAGATCAATATATATGGCTAGTTTACTCAGAAGATAAGGCGTGCCTTTTTTGTAAATAATATGTTGTATTTGCTAGAACTGGTGGTATGCATGCAAAATTGCTTGATCAGTTTGTCCTGAAATTCTTTAATAGTTATGCTAAAGCTACAGCGGTAATTTATCTAAACTCTTGGCATTATTCTTTTCTAATTCATACTGCATTAGTGTAATAAATAATTTATCATAGATATTTCGATAGCACGTTAAACATAAATACCACTGCCAAGCTGTTATGCAAGCAGATCATTTTATAAGTACAACGGAGAAAAAAAAAAAATTTAATTATTGATCAAATTGAGTCTGATAGGTATGTTTTATAAATTATTAATAATTTTAATCACTGATTGTATAATTTAAGATTTAATGTAATAAGCAATTTTAGATCAATTTTAAAATATAGGGTGAAAGGTAATGAATATCTAAAACACATTCTCGAAGGACCTGGTCAAGGAAACTGACGTTATATAGTCCCATCATTCAAAATAATTATATGGAATTGGTATGCACGAAAAAACAGAAGCGCATATAAACACTTTAATCCTAGTTAAAATAAAAACTCATTGTTTGCCAATCCTTAAAGATAACAAATAGCAGAAAACAGTAATATTTAGTTTTTTCCGAACAATTTTTACCCGAATCGAATAATAATAATATAATTTATAATAAGTACGTATAAAGCGGCCAATCAACTATGTTGTATAATAAAAATAAATACATTTAAAAAATAAAATAAACAATATAATATTTATTATTTACAAAACAATATTATGTGCGGTCGCCCTCAAAAATTGTAGCTCCTGGTATGTATTAAAATCAGCAGTAATGGATATAATTCTGGTTTGAAAATCCCGCCATTTTCTTTTTGGCTGAGATCTGACTCTTCGTCCTAGACTCATCTCCGAGATCATTATCTCTACATCGGCTTGTTCTTTTTGGAACTCACTGAGAGCAGAGTAAAGGTCGGGATGATGTTTTCCAATTACGATCTGGAAGGCATTCCCAGTATGTTTTACCGTTGATTGGTAATTTAGACCGCACGTAAATAAAACTACCGTAAATTAATTTTGTTTCGCCCAAAATTTTAATTTCAGCCATGATGGTAGTTGGTAAAGTAAAATAAAACAATTTTTACAATAATACACACTAGTTTGAAGATGGAAGTAGAACGACTGCCGATAGCACGCAAATAACGCGACACTACGATTACAATGTAATTATGATATCAGTGTAAAATACAAATCAGTTGAATGTTCATGTAACGGCGATAAAGTCAGGGCCATATTTACCATTAGGCAGGATAGGCAATTGCCTATGGCCTCCGTTATTAGGGGGCCTCGGATTTTCATGAACTTAATAACCGAAGCAGTTGATTTTGAAAACAAATCAGAGTTTGAATTTACTCCTTTGCCTATTAAACGATGTATATGGAAAAAAATTATGTCGGACGAAATTAATCCTGATTATATTATCACCGATCCTAAATTAGAATATAAGGTTAATACGTATTTTTCAACAGTTGATGCTGCTATTATTGCAATTGAAGAACGATTTGATTCTACAGAACAACATTTACTTAGAGATATTTTGCTTTTTCAACTTCTCGTCTCCGTCAAACAAAAAAAGATAATTTTTCGTTACCTAAAGATGCCTTTAATACATTTTGTGAAGTTTATTGTAATTTTCTCGATAGCTTTGATTTGAAAAGGGAATACATTCAATAATCAAACTCATTTTTTGAATTTGAAGAATCTGAAGGTTTTCTCAAAACTTATGTATATGAAGAAAACGATGAAAGTGAAAATAGTGGAGATAATGAAAATGAAGACGATTCTGGAGAAGCAACAGGAGAAACAATAGTTGGTAATAAACAAAATTTACAAAATGTGGAAATATTGCTTCATGTATTCCTAGTTTGTCATAAATCAGGCTTGAAAATTGTTTTTCCGTGTTTATATGATGTGCTGCATATTGCGGGTATCAAGTACAACACCAGAAAGAACATTTTCAAAACTAAAAATTATTAAAAACAAGTTGAGAACTACAATATCCCATGAGGGCTTAAAAGATTTGATGCTCTGAATCTGATATAAATATTAATAATAAAAATGTCATAAGATATTTTTCTGAATTTAGCACTGTTTTAAAAAAATATTTAATTCAAAATCTATATAAATCTATAGATTATTTTGTAACTTTTATTTAGTACAATATATTGATGTGTTATTAATTATAATTGTTTTCTAATTTATAAATAATACTGTACCTCAAAGTTAGACTATTATTTTTAAGTACATTAATGCATTTTATTGAATAATTGGCTTAAATGTGTGTTTAGATTAAAATATTTGAAAGACAGGTTTTAAAGGTATTTTTGTGATAGTAGAAGTTGTCTGCGAGCGTAGCGAATGGTTTTAGTAGAGGTAAAATTTTAAACGAATGTTATCAATATTTAATTGATAAACAGGTAGGTGGGTGGCTATTGATTTAACTATTTGAACCATATATTTCATAGGTGTTGTGTGTCACTGGTTGTAGCGTTCTATGGTTGTAGCAAACATACAGTCTGATTAGAATTCAAGTGTTTACTTATAAAACCAGCAATAAGTGGCTAAATCTAAAATACAATAAACATATTTTGTATAGTTTTATAATTAGGATATACTAAATAATAATTATTACAATATTATAATCAAGTTTATTATTTATGATAAATATTTGCCATTGATATTGTGATTTGTTGTTCAAAAAGTGGTTTCAATAACTTGACAATAACTTGAAAATCTAACCCAATCTTCTTCAACCTTTTATAAATTTTTTCCCTGTTCTTAAAATGAAGTATTCTCTTTTTATGTGTGTGTTTGAACATCACTGTGGCTTAAAGATAATATAATTATTTATTTTTAACAGAAACACTTTGGACTCTGAGTGAAATGAGAAATGTCTCGGTGTATGGTTTACAATAATTTGTTTGTAATTCTTTTATTAGTATTTTTTTATTTTGTTTTTGGGTCGATGTAAAATGAATTATAAATTAAATTTATATAGTAAAAAAATTTCTCTAGCTATCCAAATATCGAATCTTATACCTCACAAATATTACACGTTACAGAATACCACTGAGCAACCTGCAATTGAACCGCTTCAATTGCGCTTTGTACTCTTAATAAAAATATAATTTTAGTTACCTTTTACTGTTCAATTGTGGTGTATTATTTTAATTTTTGTACTACGCATGTGTCCATAAAGATGACGTAGATCCATTGTTCATCAACACAGAATTACAATCATTGTGCTAAATTATTGGATTTTTTACGCTTAAAATACTGCCATATTTTACACAGAGCCATGATTAAAAAATTAATAACTAGAAAAAGTTGTTATTTGTGCCTAGTGGAATGAGTGTTTATTGAATACTGTAGAGTGAACACGTATATCTTGTTAAAATACATAAATGTTCACCATGTTATCGCAAAAGTTAGAGTTCAAACTTAGAAGCATACTATACAAGTCTACAAGCTTTATTTACCAATATGTGGGTTTTTATTTTGTACGATAGTAGATATTAATAAAGGAAAATAATATATAAGTAATATAAACAAAATGTTGAATCAGGTATTTTAATAATAATACAACTGTCGAACCCAAATAAGAATTTCATATACAAGTTTTTAAGTAATATTGAATATATAAGTCAAATATCATAAAATACATTTCAGTTATTATTATTCGTATCTCCAAAAATAATGGTATATGAGACTTGTAATGTTTACCAATTATCAGGCCCGGCTCAAGTGTTTAAACAAACATAGGCGAAATTTAGCTTTTGCCGCTCCTTACATGTAAATAATACATCAAATATTTTTTTTATACATAAAAATTGTCTCAGAAAAATGATGCGCTAGGCGTGGGCCTATGTCGCCTACCCCTTGAGCCGGGCCTGCCAATTATTGCGATATTTTATTTAGACCTCCAGCATTTTGTCCGAGAATTAAATGAGCTACTAAAAAATGGTGTAATTAAAGTTATATGATGAGAATACAGAAATTTGAAATGATAAACCCAAATCTCTGATTTTTAAATCCGAACATCCGAATTTCGGATAATTTCAATACAAGGTCCTCTTATCTTAGAAATGTTTATCAACGGTTATAACTAGGGCTCGGGATTTATAGCATTTGTTTATTTTTATTGTTTGACATAAAATAGAATGTAGCAGAGAGTTATGGATGTATATGTCATGTTATAACACGTTTAATTATGAAATTTGAAAGTGCTTATATTTTATTTTTTCAACGATTTTTAAAAAAAAACTTATTTTCTGTTTTTCTGATTATTTTTGCTTTTTTTATATCTCTGCTTAAATATTAACGATGACGTAAGTCATTGACCTCCCCCAGATTTTTTTTTAACTATTTATAAATATCGTTTTCATTTTATTTTTTACAAAATGCCTTGGAAAATCCATAAACTATAAGGCAAAATATCTCGAAAGTCAAAGTTAAATTTTTTTATAATATAAAGATTTATTTTTATTTTTTTAATTTTGAATTAAAAAATTTTTAATATGAACTACATTTTTTTATTTTAATATTTTTTGTTATTTTTTATTTTATATTCAACACAGTTTCAAAATATGTCTAATACCTTATCGTGTGATGTAAAAAAAAAAATTTAGAAATTTTTGCTTATTTTTGCTATTTTAGATCTTTTTTTTTTAATTAAATACTTTTGTTTAAGTTTAAATTTTTTAAATTCTTATTTGAGTGCTTATAATGATGTTTTAAAGTGCTTTTTAAAGCGCTTATTTTAATGATTTTAAGTGCTATAAGTCCCGAGCCCTGGTTATAGCCAAGTTATTTTGTTATAATATAGTGGGGTAGCTACTACTCTTACAACATTTTTTATTAAGATTTTATATGGTTATATTGTGTTAATTATCATAAATTGGTATTATATTATTATAAATTATGGTTACAATAAATACTCAAAACAGTAGTACATCATAAGATGGGTATCATGTAAACCAAATATTTTACATGAAAATATATGTAATGAATCATTACTAATGAGTAAAGTTACTAATTAGTAATGACGCAATGCCAAAGAAATTCAACAGTTGTTTTGTTACTGTGCTAATATTGACTATTAATATTTGTAGATGCATTTTATCGTCTCGTATTATTTAAATAATACGTTTTATCTAGGTGTGATAAACACACTAACAGTTATTACTATTAGGTATTATTATTATTATAATTATTTATTTTTCTATTAAGTTATCATTGTAGAAGCACTGATTATATATTCAATAATAATAATTTTATATTACACAAATTATATATTTAATATTGTACTCTTACTTCAGTCTCCATGCCCAGTAATTAATTTTTTTATCATAGATATTAAATATTCGTATTAAATAAGTTAAATTTACAAGATTAATATAATTTATGTATTAATGGTGAAAATCAATTTTCTTCTAATTGAAAACTAAAATCGAAAACTAATTGTTCGATGGGTCAAATCATCTTCAAATTACACTTTTTACTTACAGTGTATACTTTTTACAATAAAAATGTTACACAAGAATTAATCTAGAGTCTATATTATTTTTTTTAGTACAGTAGGTAACTCTACAAATAAGAAGTACTTACTCAACGTATAACACTGATATTATAAAAAACATTGATGACTATAGGAAAGTGAGGTACCTATCGTTTCTTAATTGGACTGATAATTCAGTTGTGACAGACGATTATGAATAATTGGAAATTAAAAGCTTTCTGATGAAGTACAGGAATCGGTAATTTACACTACTAACATAAAAAGTTTATCCTTTGGTGTAACATTTCTTAAACCGGATACTCAAGTGGACCTGATAAAATATAGAATTATTGAGGATTGTAACATGATTCATAAATATGAATTATGCCAATAATTTATAAATATAACATGTTAAAAATTAGTTTATGTTGTTGATATATTATATGGGTTGATTTATAACTTATTACGAATCATGAAAATAAATTCCGTTTGGAATTATATACAAATTAATGCTATTTCAAAACCTAACCATAACCTAACCATTCCCTTGCTGAACCGATTATCACGAAGAGTTGAGTTATATAAAATATGTAATGACAGTAATTATTATTATGAAACATGGAAGACTCAAGCTAATCATATATTTTTCACGTGTATAGGTATTAATCTAATGCCTTGTAACTTACAAGTATACTCCGTTTCAAAAGAGATTATACCGATTTTCGTCCGGTAATGCGCATGCCCCCACCAACAATCGAACTTTAAAACACTACTGTACACATAGCCACAAGTCAGTGACAATAACTGTGTACTATTTCACGGTATAGTCTTACAAGTTCGAATATGATCGTTGTTGATTTGTCAATATCTATGAAATATAATAATATTCAAATTTAATTAAATCATATGTGCCAATAGAGCCCCTCGACTTCTTTCAAGGAGTCCAAGAGCTCCGTGGAGCACAGTTTGAGAACCATTGATATAGATAAACTTAGTATGCCATAATTTATATTATGTATAATTAAATGATAATACTAAAGGATATTATCTTAAAAATTGTCATAGTTATATTAATTGCTTTGAAGGGTCAAAAATGAATAGTATTAATAAATAATTAACTGCTTAATAAAAAATATATAGTTCGACTACAATTGAGAAATTAAGAATTTAATAAAAATTTACAAAATATTATGAATTAAACTGTGACTTGCCATCGAATTACAAAAGCCATGTACAGTGGCATAGCTACATTGGAAAGGGCTGTATATAAACTTGATTATACTATTTTTATATGAAATTTCAAATTGTTTATATCACATTGTTCTTTATAATGCCAGTACATAATATGAAATGATTAAAGAAAATAATTAACGAATAATTAATAATTAAATGTACTAACATTTTCGATTATTTGAAGGAATTATAGTCTTAGAATTGTTCAAGGATTTTAATCCTTATGCTGTGCCCAATGATGGCTACGTCACTGGCCCTATACTGTTTCAAATGAAACACCCCATAATCAACTCTTCGTGGATACAATACAAAACGCAGCAAAATCGGAATTTCAACACCTTAATGCTAACATACAAAACCATCGAAATCCGCTGATCACTGAATTATCCAATTCCTTAATATCCCAAGTGATATCAAAAGGTGCCTGAAATGAACGTGGTGACGTTTTGGACTCATAAATTATAAATAATCAATGTATAAGTTGTCAGTAATGGTAAACTATTTTAAACCCTTTAATCCCACATCACTGTATCATTCGAAATGTATGTATTTTTGAAAACAACTGATTAAAAATAAAAGTTAAAAAAATATTATTACTCTATTGAATATTTATTAGACAATACCTATAAAAAAGCAAAATAAAAATCATTTTAATAATAGATATATGGATAAAATTAAATTACTTTTATCCCTAATTCATGAAAATAGTAACATTTCCTGTGAAAAATATAAATCAAGCAAGTTTTTAAATCAACATTGTTGCTCTAATAAACAATATAATTGCATACAGGTTAACTTATTTTATATAATAAACGTACAATATTGTTAAAAAATAAAAAGGCCTAATTAATGACGTCAGATGTCACTGTAGATCAAACACACTCGAAAGATAAATAGTGTAAATAAGTAGAAGTATTTATCATATTACATTTATTTTCAACTTAAGTCAAGACTTGTTAATTATTATTCATTATACGTTTATATCAAATTATGATAAAATATAAAGTGTGTGCCTGATGTCATAATATTCGATTAATTTGGTTTTTAGTTAGTGTTGTGCGCTGTTCGTGTTACCATGCAAAGAATATTAGTATTGATAATATCTTGTTCCTGCGTTTTAACGCAAGAAACAATCAAAAAACAAGATGAAAAAATGGATGTATTTCGTTTGCCCAACAACACCCAACCAACATCTTATACGTTAGAGATTCAGCCTATTATTGATCCCGTACTCAATACTTTCAAATTCGAAGGCGAAGTTTCTATAAATATTTTGGTGAAATCGTCAACTCAAGTGTTAACATTGAATGCATTAAAATTAACAATAAAAGATTTTGATATTAAAAAAATAAATAATTCAGAAAAACTCAAAGTAGTCGCGAACGAATTAGTTGAAAAAAATGAACAACTCATAGTTAAAGTTGAAGAACCTGGATTTATTGCTGATCAAGAATATACAGTTAAAATCGTATATACAGGCGAATTGCGTAATGATATGAAAGGTTTCTACAGAAGTTCATATAAAAATGAAAACGACGAGACTAAGTAATTAATATTTTTAATAGTTACATCGAAAAAAAATATAAAATAGTATAATATTTAAGAATAAATTTATTTCTCAGTTTTAGTTAGGTTAATTTAAATAAATTTTTTCGATGTAAGGAAAAATAATAACATTAATAACACTTTAATAACAATAGTTTTTAATAATTTAAAAATATACACTTTTAGAGTCTAAGCTTATAAAAATAATAGTATATAAGTATAAAATTAGTTCTAACAATTTTATATGTACTTGGGTAAAGTAGTCTAGAATTATTTCTATGAGATCCTCCTCTAGAGGTTTGCTAAAAAAGATGGGGATCAACTTATCAAATTTAACTAACAAAATTACATAAACTTAGATGAATAAAAAATTAAGAACAATCAATACAATCAAAAAATTACTCAGTTTGAAATCACCGATGTACTCTCATTTAAGTGATTTTTCCTCAGTTTAAAGTTCAAATTAACATTTGTGAATGATGAATTATGTATTTAATTTAGATGGTTAGCTGTCACTCAATTTGAACCAACATATGCAAGAATGGCATTTCCGTGTTACGATGAACCGATGTTTAAAACACCTTTCACAATAGCTGTCATTAGAAAAGACACTGAAATATCGCTATCAAACATGCCGATAAACGGCACTTACGACGTGTAAGTAATAAAATAAAAAATAATCTCTCAATAAATCTTTTCAGATGTAAGTAATTGAATAAAAAATAATCTTTTTATATAAAACTAATTACATTTATGTTACAGTCAAAAAAGTTCAAATATGTACAAATATGATCTGTATCAGACTACAACTCCAATCCCTACGTATTTAGTAGCATTTTCTGTCTCTGAATTTTCGACCTCAAATGCCGAACAAAAAATCCATGTCTATACACATAGAGAATATCTTGATCAAGTAACATACATTGAAGAAAAGGCAAAAACATTGCTCAGTGCGATGGAAATGTATACAAATATTCCATATTCAAATCCGAAAATAGATTTTCTAGCTGTACCAGACTTTTCATACGGTGCAATGGAAAATTGGGGATTGAATACTTACAGGTATAAAATGTTCTTCAAAAAAATAATTTATAATAGGTACTCGATATACGAGTAAATTAACTCTAATAAAACAAACTGTTTCAATGGCATAGTGTACTATTTTATAAAAATATATCAATATTAAATTTTATTTTATGCCAAGTAAATTTTATTTTAGTTAAACGAATTACATGAAAATAATCGGTGGCATTATTTCAGATTTTTCTAGAGTAGTGACAGTCGGCATGCATTTATTTGCCGATTCGGTTGCTCATTTTACTAAAATGCTTATTAACGTGTGGGAAAGGGATCATCAAACCAGTCCAAAAATATAATGATTTGCATATTCTACATAAATACTCGTATAGTACACGTTTCATTTATCTGATTTACAACATGTCAATGGCTTTTTAAAAGACGTATTTATATGTTAATGATGTGCCGACTTAGGAACAGTTAAACTTTATACTGTAACAAATACATAAATACATGAGATCCATCCCAAATTGCGTCACTGATGGTGATAGGTTTTTTTATGGTATTGCAAGTTCTTTAAATAAATCTAAAAATGATGATCCGTTCAGTTTAATAAAAATTATATTCAGTTCTAGAAGAGTAGTTCAACTTGTTTTAGTTATAACAAAAAAATAATTTAAACTTTGAGCAAAAACTGTATTATTCACGATACATCAAGTAGCATATATCAAATTATCAGGACATCCCACGCATAAATTATAAATATACCACCTTTTAAAAAATATCAATGATTGGTTATCAGTAATATTTTATTATTTTCTGGTTTGTTTTTTATATTTTTAGCTTTTGTATGGAATACAAATATTGTGATTAGACTTGAATACATATTAATAATCCTTATTAGGCAAAAAAAAATGTCAATGGATTATTTTGCAAAATTTGAAGTTTTCACATTTAACATCAAAATTTATTGCACACGACTAAAACATTTAATTTAAATTGTATTTAATGATAGTTCTAACTTCAAAATTTAAAATTTCAACCATCATCATTTTTTATATAGTTAATTTCTATTATTTTTTATTTCTATTTTTTTTTAATTTTTATAAAAATATAAACTTTTATCAAAATTACTGAATTTTTGTTCGTTTCGCTCGAAATTATGTATTATATTAATAAATCGAAATTTGTTTTCGGTTTAGAGAAAAATATTTATTAGTAAATGAGAAATCTCGTGAAAAAGATAAAGAAACTGTAATTACAGTAGTGCAACATGAATTATCGCATCAGTGGTTTGGTGATCTCGTGACATGTTCTTGGTGGGATTATTTATGGTTAAATGAGGCTTTTGCTACATTATTCGAATATTTTGCTGTTCAAGAGGTAAGATATAAATTAATTCAATTAGCATATGAACTATGAAACAAATGTACGAAATAATTTGCATTTACATACTTATGTACAGATAGAACCAGAGTGGCGTATCGGAGATATATTTGTCATTGAACAACATCAGGCTGCTTTAGCATATGACCATAGACCAAAACATCCATTGACAGCTTCGGTTAATACTCCAGATGAAATTTCTAACATTTTTGATACTATTACATATAACAAAGGAGCGTCATTACTAAGAATGTTAAAAAGTGCGTTAGATGATTATATATTTAGATCGTCATTATCGTTGTACTTAAATACTAATAAGTAAGTTTCTAAATATTGAATATAACCTACAGGTTAGGTACATGTTATTATTGTTATAATTAAGATTTTATCTCATTAGATATTACAGCTTAATAATTATAATACATTAAATTAAATACGGAAACCAAATGTGATTATATTTTTGATCAATTGTTAATACTTATTATTAATTTAAATGTCTCATTGCTAATGTTAGTATGCTATAATAGTATATTACACAAACGGCACATGGAGGTAAAAGAGAATAAATCAGAAAAGTACGATTTACTACATAGAGTTAGATTATAATCAAACAAGTGGGTAAATAATATATCGACCAGTAGTCAAATAAAATAATAAAATAAAACGTTAATAAAAGTAACTACAATATGATTTTTGTTCTGTCTTATGATGGTATTTTTTAATACATTTTTTCAGGCATAAAAGTGTTGAACCCAAACATTTATGGAATTCATTCGAGAGCGTAATGTTTGAAAATAGTTATAAATCAGGATTATTAGGAGATAATGTAACAGTTGAAGACTATATGAACTCATGGACCAATCAAGCTGGATACCCAGTTATATATGTTGAAACAATTAATGGCGATCTTGTTGTAACCCAAGTTTGTGTTTATAAATATTTAATTTTATTAAATACTTATACACATGGCCACCCATGGGGGAAGGGGCAAGAAGGGAACTATTTTTTAAAATAATTTGTAGCAACAATAAAATAAAACTAATCACTATGTAGAATCTGGTTCCAGTTTTCTTCCTTCTTCCTAATAATTATGGGCGTCCATATACTTATATATTGTTACCCTAGATGAAATATTAAATGGTAATTATTTTTTTAGAAACGGTTTCAAGTTGACTTGCCTAGAATAAATGATGAAACCTTATGGTACGTTGGTCTGTCTTATACTACTGAAAAAGATAAACAATTTCGCTTTCTTCAACCATCCGTTTGGATGAAAAATACAGAAAGCAAAATAACAATACCACGTACAGAAAATTCAGGATGGGTGATATTTAATCTTCAGTCGTCAGGTATGATCTTACAGCACGATATTAAACCAATGATCTCTGTTTTAGAATTATAACTAGATTTAAGGACTCTAGCTCTAAAAATGATGCAAATATGCTATAAAAAATAACCTAATTTGCACTAAAATGTGCTCTAAACATTTTTTATTTAACTGTAAAATTCACATATACCTTAATTTTATTATTTATTGGTATTTAAGTAAAAAATTAGTGTTTTGAATATTTAGATCAATAGATAAATGTATTGATAAATTTTTATCGGAAGTACACAACAGTGCGTATGAATTTGAATAACGTAAATCAAAAAATACGTTTAAAATAGTAACATGTTTAAATATGTGGCACAAAATAAGATATATGAATATTTATGATATAGCAGTGGTTTCCAATTGGAGGTCAGTGGACCCCCAGTAGTCCGCGTGCTGATTTTAGGGGATCCGCGATTGTGTTGTTCTGTAGTCATATTTAAATTTACATTTTAGTGAAATTATTAACTTGTAGTTATATGAAATTCCGAGTATTTTTGGACTATTGAAACTCGATTATCGCGAAAAAAATAGATAACCAATATCATTTAAATATCATAATCTTCACTATTACCCTATTATTACTATAATTCAGAACGTGAAACAATACTGATTATTTTCTGATTAATATTGACGCTGATTTAAGAGTTAAATTATCATGCATGCAGCCGGACTTAGACGAAATTATGAACAAAAAAGGAAGATTTCACTTGTCTCAAAATGTTTGAAGGTGTTTAATCAAACAATTTTTTTTTTTGAGAAAATTTGTTTCTATTATATTACGAAAATGTTTATAAAATTAAAAATTTAATCATATTTAAATATAATTGTAAAAATGTAATTTTCATTTTCATAATTAAATAAAATTGAAAAATAAGTATTTATATAAAAAGGGTCCGCGGACCAATTTAAGTTATAGCTAGGGGTCTGTGGCTTCAAACTAATAGGGAACCGCTGTGATATAGTATGACCTTTCATAATATTTTAAAGCAACATATTGCTGAAATATGTTAAAGATGAAAAACTATAAAACATGCAAATATATACAAAATAAAGTTTAGGATTTAGATTTCTTACATCGTGAACAGTAGTTTTGTCTGACTTTTAATCTGTAGAAAAGAATATATGCAAATGCTAAAAAGTATTTTAACATAATAATATGTATTCCAAATATATTATCTTATAATTTATATTGTGTTTATATGTATATACTATATTGTATGTGAACGAATAGATTTTTTTAAAAAAAAAATCACTATCGCAGTATTGTAATATAACAGAATATCGAGAATTATTACGTGAAACGTTACGACGGACGATTTTATCAAAACTATAAAAATATGATGGTAAAATATTATACTTCATTATTAAATTAGATTCTTGATAATCAACCTACGTATATTTGAAATATATAAATAGATAATGTTATACGTTATACGGTACCTATACTGTATACCTACCTACTAGGTAAGAACCTGTGTATACATTTTACAATTACAAATGTATATATAAGTGTCTGTGGGGGGGTCCACATCCCCTGGACCCCCCCACAACCATAATTCTACCACTGACTACACATATGTATTAACCTACAATATAAAAACTACCTAAGCGATAATTTTGTCGTCAATATGTCTTTATGTATCGTGCCACGAGAGAACTCACATCATCGATTACTATTACCTATTTATAAACATTATCTTTAGACACAGTCACCATTGACAATCGTCCATTTAGCCAACCTCTAGTCTCGGCATTGTTTATCATGTCGATCGTACATTTGAATGCGTTTAACACAAGGGAAAATAAAGGAACGATCAAAATACGTGAGATGCCGTGTTCTCTAGTCAATTCAATTTCAAGGATTACAACTTGTGGATATTATTCATTTTGCTTTTACATCAAGGAGCTTGAAACAAAACTTATATTCGATAGTATAATTAATATATTATAATAGTATAATTCTGGATTAAATGTATACAAAGTTCATGTTGAATTATTATAAAATTTCGTGACGACGTAAAAAACGTGAATTGATTGAAACACTTAGTATGAGTTTTTTTTTTAAATTAAGTATTGAATGGTAAAATCTTGAATGTATCCTATCGGTGCATGTATTTGGATTCATAGCATAAAAATAATGTTTTTATGAAACTATTTTTCATTTTTTAGGTTTTTATAGAGTTAATTATGACGCCAAGAACTGGGAATTACTTATTGCCCAGATGAAAAATGATCCAAAAGCAATACATGTCCTTAACAGAGCTCAACTCATAGACGATGCGTTCAATTTAGCGAGAGCTGGTGAATTGTCATACTCTGTGCCACTTACATTAGTATCATATTTAGTCAAAGAAGATGATTTCATTCCGATGTATTCAGTGATGAATAGCATGTCATACCTCGTACATCGGTTAAGACGTTGTTCACACACAGGTCTCCAAGTGAAGGTATTGTACGATTTTTTCTTAAACTGAGTATGAACACTACATAATTTTAAACTCGGTTTTACATTAAATCTTAGGAGTTAGCAAAAAAATATGCGGAAATAGCTTACGAAAAAGTGAGTTACCTGTATGGAATAAATGATGGTAAACATTTAACAAAAACAAGTATGAGTGCAATTTCTAATTGGGCATGCAAATTAGAAGTTGAATCGTGTATTGAATCAGCTTCAAACTATTTCAATTTGTGGCAGCGAAATAATTCGATGTAATTATAATAGTTGTACACGTGGTGTTTCAATGTTTGATAAACGATTTGTAAATTTAATGTTGGTAGAATACCGCCAGATGTAAAAGATGCGGTATTTTGTTTTGGTGTCAAAAATGGAACCGAAGACACATGGAACACTATCTTTCAGTTGTATTTGAAATCATCATCAACTTCAGAAAAACAATCAGCATTACTAGCATTAGCATGCAGTACAAATAGCACAATACTGTCCAAGTAAATATAAAAATGAATTAGGAAAAAAACTGACTAAAAATGTTTACTACTGATCTACTAATTTTAATTCTAGCTATTTAAATCTTCTATTAAAACCTGATTGTCTAATACGTCCACAAGATTATGAAACAGTATTCAGAACACTAGTATCAACACCAATAGGAATTAATGTAGTAACAGAATTTTTACAAAATAACATTAACGCTTCCCTTCTTACAATGTGGAGTGGTGAAGAAATGATAGGGGAAATGTTCGACAGTTTAGCTTCCAGTGTTGCAACAAATGAAGAAATTGATAAGGTATAAAAGTACTATGATTAGAAAGAGTTAACATTATTACAATATTGACCAAACAATAATCTTGGCTATTTTTTGTAACTCTGTTTTCAGCTTCAAGCAATCAAAACCCTTGATTATTTAACACCAAACTTAAGAAATTCATTTAATAAATCATTTAAAGAAGTTGAACTTAATTCTAATTTTTTCCAAATGAGTCATCCACTGTTGCACAAATGGTTCAATCCAAATGAAGAAAAAACAATCGAATCCAGTGCAATTTCAAATTCATACTTATCTTTTAATTTTATTATTCTGTCACTGTTTTCAATAGTAACATTAATAACAAACAATATATATCGTACTGTTTACTAATAGTCAATAAAATAAAAACTATCAATGTATAAATTAAATATAAGATTTTATTTGTATAAAAAATTTAAAAATATAAAATATTAGTTTTAAATTATTTTCCAAAGCT
The DNA here is from genome assembly GCA_034509805.1 of Sipha maydis. Classification (NCBI taxonomy): domain Eukaryota; kingdom Metazoa; phylum Arthropoda; class Insecta; order Hemiptera; family Aphididae; genus Sipha; species Sipha maydis. Next base: position 90,461 of record JASXSY010001760.1, on the reverse strand, counting down.
TTAAACTAACATCAGTTGCACACAAAACATGTTCATCGTCATCATCAGTTTCATTGTGTCTTTGTCCAGATGTTGTTGCTAACCAAGGATGAGTAGGATGTAAGCTAGAATAAGTTTAACAATTAATAACAGTAGAATATAGTCCATAGACATAATTTATGGTTTATTTTTAAATCTCCACAAACCTCACACCATTGACACAATCATTATGAGCGGGAATTTTAGAATTTAAAGTAAGTACACATTCTACGCCTTCAAACGATTCTATGTTCTGGTCTAATTTCCAAGTACTCACATCACCTGTACAATTACCTAAAAGAAAATTGTTCAAGCACGGTCGCGACGTATTTTTTGTCCCAGCGCCGTGTCGGGCGATAAGCTCCGTCAAGCTGCTTCCCCCCTCCTCTGCCGTTCGGCACCGGGTTGTCTGGCCGTTGAGCTGCTCACCGCCGGCACCTTTTTGTTGTTACGCTGTCTTTTCCAGGCGGTCGAGCCTAACGCATCGTTTGCGTCCGTTCGCCGTCTCACGCTGGTGCTGCGAAAACCGCGTGTGCGGACAACGCATCTTGTGGAGTCGTTGTGCTGCCTTCTCGCATATATAGTCCGCGTGTGAGCTATTATAAGTTATCTTGTGGTGGTCTTGTGACCAGTGTTGTAAGTCCCAAGATAGTTGGGGCCTGACACGTCCACTACACTCCGGCTTTATCCGAGCGAGTGATTTTTAGATTCTGAACGGAGTGAAGAATGTATTGATTTTACAATGATGTGCGTTTTTTTTTTTTTGTGTCTGTCGACACGATTTGGGGCAGTAAAAAGCTTCGATTGCCTTATGTAGCAACTTTTCTGAAAGGAAAGTGAACCTATTTGGTACTTTGGGTGGTCAAAAGTAAAAAATTTCCAATATTTTTTAAATGCGACGGGAAAAACCATAAAAAAATTTGGGAAAAACAGGAGTTTTTACGCAAAACCAGTTTTTAACATAATCAAATTTTTTATTTTGCTATAACTCAAAAACTATTTGATGTAAATACTTGAAATTTTCACCAAATGTTTAGATTAGCGTTCTCTATACACCATTAAATTTTCAAAGTATTTTGATTTTTATTAAGCTATTTATAGACAATTGAAATTTTCAATTTTTTTAAGTACTTTTTTTTTAAATAACGATAAAATTTTTTTGGCTGCCCAGAAAATCTTGAAAATTTAATACAAGGTTTCTTATAAGTTGTTCCTTAACTGATAAAAAAAAAATCTAAAATCGTAAGTCACAATTTTTTTTTATAAGTGCTCAAAATTCCAATTTATACGAAATATGTAAAAATCACGATAATTTGCAAGTTATTTTATAGATAAAAATTCATAAAAATTTTTCTGTTCATACTTAAGGTTCAAAATTTTAACACAAGGTTATCTATAAGCTACTCTTTAATAATCTTTAAAAAAATTTCTACCGGAATTAGAGGAAAAAATTTTATGACTGTTTGAAATTTAAATATTTACGAAATTGCATAAAATAGCGATTTATTCTTCTTCTTCTTCTTCTTCTTCTTCTTCTACTTCGCCTTCCTCCCAACTATTTGGGGTCGGCCACCCTTGTCCTACACCTTCAATTTTACTCAGTCAATCACATCTCCTCTGCACACACCGACAGCCCTCATGTCATTCTCCAAAGTCTCCAACCATCTCTTTTTTGGTCTTCCTCTTCCTCTTTTCCCTTCAACGTCCATCTTCATAACCACTCTTACTGCATTCGTTTCCTCTCGCCTTATCACATGCCCAAACCATCTCAGCCTATTTTCTCTCATCTTGTCCACAATTGGCGCTACACCAACACTACCTCTCACGTATTCATTCCTTATTCTATCTTCTCTTGAAAGCGATTTATTCTCAGACGATTTTAAATATTTGTTATAATTCAAAAAGTATAAGTCGCAGATTTTTGAAATTTCTACCAGCTGTTAAGATTGGTATTTATTTTATGCAATATTTTTTTCAAAATATTATATTAATTTTTAAGCCACTTATAGGCATTTAAAATATTCGATATTTTTACATTTTATTTTTATAATCGGTGATAAAAGAAATTTGGCTACTACAAAATACTTGAAAATTTAATCGAAGATTCCACAGAAGTAGTTCTTAATGTCATTCAAAAATTATTAAAATCCATAGGCACAATTTTTTTTTATAAGCGTTTGAACATCGAATATTTACATAAAATGACATGTAAAATATAATATAATGTAGAATGTTCTAGACTCACAAACTATATCGCTGTATGCAACTGACAACCCATTCTAATTGAAAAATATATTTATCGTTTCAAAATAAAATATACTTTTTACAATGTTTATAAATAACAATGTATTATATCCTAGCTAAACATATGAACTCCGTTCAGAATCGTTATTTGTATACAAAGATATCTATCATTGCATTCAAATTTAACAAATCCATTGTAATAATGACCTATCCTATAAGCGAGGTGCACTCCACCCCTAACTGTACAGCAGATCGAGGCCCATCCGGTTCTTTTTTTATATATACGTTTTGTGCAAGAGCTGTCGCCTTTCCAGCTGGGATCTCGTCGTCGGTTGTGACCAGCGGTATCGTTGATATATTATATTATTCTTTATTATTGTAATATTATTATTTTTATTATTGTTTAAATTATTATTATTATAGCAATCGTCTGGAGATACGTCTTCGACGTTTATGCACTGTTCATTTTTTTTTGTTGCTTTTTACCATTGTCATTACCATCCCACACACGCGCGAGTCGTCCAGTAAACTGCTAACGCAAGTGCTGGCGGCGCAACAAAAATAATTTAATACAAATATATATATTGATCAGTATTAAATATTTTAATTTAAAAAAAACAACATTAAACCTGAAACTAAATATTGTCCGTCTGATGTGATATCAAAACAAATTCTTTGGTTGGTTGTCACTGTTCTTTCTGCAGAATATAAAGTTTGACCAACATTCCTTATATCCCAGCAAACAATATCATTATCACCTTTTCTACTTCCAGAGTATAGTTTTAAACCATCAGGTGAAAACTGTAATTGAGTGATACCTGATTTATGCCCTCTTAATATGTACATTACTTGATTACCTGGGGTGCGCCCCGTGTACGCTTCCTCGCAGTGCACCCTGGTAACGAGTCGGTAACCTGTTATCGACTCGGCTATAGTATACGGAATCTCGGTCAGCGGATTGTGCCTTCAGCATCTCCCGCTCAATGCAAGCAACAACAACAACAATTAACCAAAATAGCCCTTCTCAGTGCTCCACGACAAGGGATTCAACCCGCATTATGTAAATAAACGTAGAAGGCATCAGCAAAGCGAAATCCGAAGTACTAGAAATTCTTCTGTTAGAGCAAAACGTAGACATATTACTGATACAAGAAACACATACAAGTGATGAAGAACAACTTTTGAAGAGAGGTTTTATCAATGGATATACAGTAGCTGGAGCGACTTACCATAGTAAATATGGTACAGCAACTTATGTAAGGGAAAACCTAAAATGGAAATTTATACAGGCAACTGATTATAAAAACATATTTATAATCCAAATAGAAATTAATAATCTGAGCGTTTCTAACATCTACAAACCACCGAACATTAGCTGGACATTACCCATGACTCTCAATATTCAACATCCTTCTGTAGTTATGGGTGATTTCAATAGTCACCATACTACATGGGGATATAATGACTCAGACAAAAACGGAGAAGACCTTATACAATGGTCTGAAGCCGAAGACTTAACACTCATCTACGATGCAAAATCAAAAGGTACATTTCACTCAGCGCGATGGAATCGAGATTATAACCCTGACCTGTGTTTCGTCTCTAAAAATGAAGAAGGGAATCCCCTAGAGTTACACAGAAATATTCTAACAGATTTTTCGCACTCCCAACACAGACCAGTTGTCATTGAAATAGGCATCGATATCCACTATATTAACTCGATACCTAAACCAAGGTGGAATTTTCAAAAAGCAAACTGGCCTGCCTTTACGAAAACTCTCGATGATAGCGTACGCTGGATACCTCCTACCAATGAAAATTACCATCGCTTCTCTAAACTGATAATTAGCACAGCCAAAAAGTTTATCCCAAGGGGGGTAAGAAAAACCTATATCCCTGGTTTTAACGGAGAGTGCCAGCAACTATATACTAGGTATACAGAGACTAATAGTAATGATGATGCAACGAAATTAATACAAGCCTTAAATAATCAACGCAAAGAAAAATGGTTGAATCTTGTTGAACATACTGACTTCAAAACTCAAGTCGAAAAACATGGGCCCTTCTCCGAAAGCTTGGTGCAAACGGCAAATATAGTGCAAATAAAGAAAATCAAGTTAACCCCAATCTCGTAGCTAATCGTATTGTAAACCTATCTAGAGCAACACCAGATAAACAAGCCACCAAGGATATAAAAGCAAAACTTAGAAACCTAAAAATCGTATCCAACGAAAAGACAGCACAAGCAGCCCCATTTTCGATTGAAGAAATAAGTGAAGCCATACTTATGATAAAACCTGGAAAAGCGGCAGGACTCTACAATATTTACCCTGAATTTATAAAACATACTGGACCTAGAGCAAGAGCGTGGCTTATGAAATTCTTTAATAATATACTTACAAATACTAAAATCCCTACAATTTTTAAAAAATCAAAAATCATAGCAATTTGCAAACCCGGAAAGCCTACCAACGCAGCAGATAATTATCGTCCAATTGCTCTCCTTAGTGTGTGTTATAAATTATTGGAACACCTTGTACTGAACCGAATTATACCTATCATTGACGCCATTACACCAACCGAACAAGCCGGATTTCGCCCTGGCAGAAGCTGCACGGATCAAATTGCAGCTCTCATCACCTACATTGAAAAAGGGTTCCAAAATAAGAAAAAGACAACAGCCGCGTTTATTGACCTAACAGCTGCATATGACACCGTATGGAGAGAAGGTCTATTGTTCAAACTTCTGAAAACTACCAAATGTCTGACGTTCCACAATCTTTTAAATGAAATGCTAACGAATCGATATTTTAAAGTCCATTTAGGAGCCTCTCAAAGCTCGACGAAACAACTAAATAATGGACTACCCCAGGGATCAGTACTGGCACCGACTCTGTTTAACCTTTACATCACTGATTTACCGAGCACAATCTCTCGAAAATTTGCATACGCAGACGACATTATGGTAGCTACACAACATGAAAAATTCGAAAATAATGAAGCCATACTCAATCAAGATCTAGAAAAACTTAGAAAATACTTCCAACAGTGGCGCCTTAAACCAAACATACAAAAAACAGAAGTTTCAACTTTCCATTTAAACAACAAATTAGCAAAACACCAACCAACTATTACATTTGGAAATCAAATACTAGCATATAATCCTACCCCTAAATATCTCGGAGTTACCCTTGATAGAACACTCACGTACAAAAATCACCTACAAAATACCGCTGCAAAAATAAGGACAAGGAACAACATCATTCAGAAGCTCGCTGGCTCAACTTGGGGAGCCTCAACCGAAACACTTCGGACATCTGCTCTAGCTCTGGTCTACTCAGCTGCAGAATATGCTGCTCCTGTATGGCTATATAGCGCACATTGTTCAAAAATCGATGTACAACTTAACTCAACCATGCGTGTCATCACAGGTGTAGTAAAAACTACCCCCACACAGTGGCTTCCGGTGTTATGTAACATACATCCACCTCATATTCGACGCTTGACAGCTACAACGAAAGAATGGCCTAAATATAAGTGCAATGAAAAACTCCCAATAAATAAAGATATACCTGCGAATCACATTCTGAGACTCAAGTCGAGGAAACCTGTCTGTTTAACAGCGAAAGACCTCATTGAAAACAAATTCAACGGAGATAACGACTGGTGATCAAAATGGAATCTATCAAACCTCGACAGTCATCAACTAATCAATGACCCATGCTCCCAAGTACCAGGCTTCTCACTTAAGCGACGAGAATGGGTCACCTTGAACAGACTTCGAACCGGACACGGGAGATTTGGAGACAATTTATACAGATGGGGGTTGAAAGACTCCCCTGCTTGCGACTGTGGCCATTCACCTCAAACAATGAAACATATAATTAGACATTGCCCAATCCGAGCTTTCAATAAACCCATTGCCGACATCCACAACATTTCGATTGCAGCTCTAACCTGGCTGAGATCACTTGATATTCCCCTATAGAAAATCATCCCACCACATAGAAGCTACCATGCTACCATAATTGCTGACTAATTATATTATACTATATGTTACTATTTAATTTTATTATTTTGTTCTATTTTTACAAAGTTTATTTATTAATAATTTTATTGTGTTGTAATGCTTGTCTACAATACCATACGATAATAATAATAACTTGATTATCACCATATATACCTAAACCGAATATTTTAACATTTGATAAAATGGCTGAATGAATAATTTAAATCCAAAAAGAAAACTAACCAATATCTTTATTATAAGTACCAACAGCAAAAATACTTCTATCTATTGGATTCATAGCTATAGTAGAAATAATTGATCTATGTAAATCTTTTTTAGTAGAAATTTCACTAAATTCACGTCCTGGGCGATCTGTGCGAAAGATATTTAACTTTCCATAGCTACCACAATAAATTTCTTCACCAGACCAATTGAAACATAATGAGTTTACATGAGCAACTTCATCAACACTGTTAAAAAGCAAGAGTTAAATATTACTTAACATATAAAATATGCAAGTTATTTAAGGAAACAACATCAAATTTAAACTATAATATTATTAATAAAAATAAATAACTAAATAATGAAAAAAAAAATTCTAACTAATTAAAGTTTGTGTTAAATATTTTTTTTTTAGTAAAAATAATATCATTTTCCAACTCAATAGACTTTATGAACTATTATTTTTAAATTTCAAACTATAAAACAATTTATTTAACAGTTGATATGAAATATCCTACAAGTATAATAATTCTTCTTCTTCTTCTTCTACTTCGCCTTCCTCCCAACTATTTGGGGTCGGCCACCCTTGTCCTACACCTCCACTTTACTCGGTCAATCACATCTCCCCTGCACACACCGACAGCCCTCATGTCATTCTCCAAAGTCTCCAACCATCTCTTTTTTGGTCTTCCTCTTCCTCTTTTCCCTTCAACGTCCATCTTCATAACCACTCTTACTGCATTCGTTTCCTCTCGCCTCATCACATGCCCAAACCATCTCAGCCTATTTTCTCTCATCTTATCCACAATTGGCGCTACACCAACACTACCTCTCACGTATTCATTCCTTATTCTATCTTCTCTTGTCACTCCACTCAACCATCTAAGCATTCTCATTTCCGCGACACTCATACTTTGTTCTATTCTCCTGTTAACCGCCCAACACTCTGAACCATACAGCATAGTTGGTCTCACTACACTTTTATAAAATTTACCTTTCAGCCTAATTGGAATTCTCTTATCGCATAACACGCCCGATGCTTCTCTCCATTTCATCCACCCGCACTTTATCCTATGTTTTACATCAATGCCCCCGTCCTTTTGAACAAAAGATCCTAAATATTTAAAGCTCTCAACTTCACCTATCACATCACCATCTATTGTCCAGTATGTCTTTTTTGCTTTTATATATTTTTAATTATTATACTTGTTAAATGAGTGGAGCTTAGCCCTCGAAGAAAAGGGATTGAGAATTAGTAGAAATAAAACTGAGTATATTGAGTATGATTTTGGACAAAGAGACCAAGAAGTTGAAGGAATGAGGAGACAACTGACAATAGATAGTGATGTGATAGGTGAAGTTGAGAGCTTTAAATATTTAGGATCTTTTGTTCAAAAAGATGGGGGCTTTGACATGGATGTAAGACATAGGATTAAGTGCGGGTGGATGAAATAGAGAGAAGCATCGGGCGTGTTATGCGATAAGAGAATTCCAATGAGGCTGAAAGGTAAATTTTATAAAAGTGTAGTGAGACCAACTATGCTGTGTGGTTCAGAGTGTTGGGCGGTTAACAGGAGAATAGAACAAAGTATGAGTGTCGCGGAAATGAGAATGCTTAGATGGTTGAGTGGAGTGACAAGAGAAGATAGAATAAGGAATGAATACGTGAGAGGTAGGGTTGGTGTAGCGTCAATTGTGGAAAAGATGAGAGAAAATAGGCTGAGATGGTTTGGGCATGTGATGAGGCGAGAGGAAACGAATGCAGTAAGAGTGGTTATGAAGATGGACGTTGAAAGGAAAAGAGGAAGAGGAAGACCAAAAAAGAGATGGTTGGAGACTTTGGAGAATGACATAAGGGCTATCGGTGTGTGCAGAAGAGATGTGATTGATCGAGTAAAGTGGAGGTGTAGGACAAAGGTGGCCGACCCCAAATAGTTGGGAGGAAGGCGAGGCAAAAGAAGAAGAAGATGTATTAATGGTGAAAATTAATTTTCTTTTAAAACTTATTGTTCAATGAGTCAAATCATTTTCAAATTACACTTTTTACGTACAGTGAATACTTTTTACAATGAAAATATACAAGATAATATACAAGAATTAATCTAGAGTCTATATTATTTTTATTAGTACAGTAGGTATCTCTACAAATAAGAAGTACTTATTTACCAATATGTGGGTTTTTATTTTGTACGATAGTAGATATTGATATAGGAAAATAATATATATGTAATATAAACAAAATGTTGAATCAGGTATTTTAATAATAATACAACTGTCGAACCCAAATAAGAATTTCATATACAAGTTTTTAAGTAATATTGAATATATAAGTCAAATATCATAAAATACATTTCAGTTATTATTATTCGTATCTCCAAAAATAATGGTATGTGAGACTTGTAATGTTTAACAATTATCAGGCCCGGTTCAAGTATTTAAACAAATATAGGCGAAATTTAGTTTTTGCCGCTCCTTACATGTAAATAATACATCAAATATTTTTTTTATACATAAAAATTGTCCCAGAAAAATGATGCGCTAGGCGTAGGACTATGTCACCTACCCCTTGAGCCGGGCCTGCCAATTATTGAGATATTTTATTTAGACCTCCATCATTTTATCCGAGAATTAAATGAGCGACTAAAAAGTGGTGAAATTAAAGTTATATGATGAGAATACAGATATTCGCAATGATAAATCCAAATCTTTGATTTTTAAATCCGAACATCCGTTAACATCCGATTTATTTTTATTTTTTTAATTTTTAATTAAAAAATTTTTAATATGAACTACATTTTTTTATTTTAATATTTTTTGTTATCTTTAATTTTATATTCAACACAGTTTCAAAATATGTCTAATACCTTATCGTGTCATGTAAAAAAAAAAATTTAAAAATTTTTGCTTATTTTTGATATTTTAGATCTTTTTTTTTGATTAAATACTTTTGTTTAAGTTTAAATTTTTTAAATGCTTATTTGAGTGCTTATAATGATGTATTAAAGTGCCTTTATAAAAAAAGAAAGAAAAAACATTCAAATTCGTAAAAAAAACACGTGTACTTGCGGTAAAGTCACACACAATACTGTGTGTGTTAACTCTCTAGTCGACACGAAATTGTCTTGGTCTCGAGATTAATGTCACTTTCGAGTCTCAAAAACGTATCACGAGACCGTGATTGATCTCAAGTGGATAACACCCCGAGATCAATCTCGAGTTTTTCTCTCGAGATATAATCTCAAGTGGACACTTACCAGTAGATACATCAAAAACAGTATACATCATTTTAAAATACAAATTATAACTACTAATGGAAATCATATAGATCAGTGGTTCTTAAACATTTTTGTTCACGGAGCCTTTATGTTTCTGAAAAAAATTACAAAGCCTCGCAAATCAGGAGTGTCTACTTAAGACAACAATTCTCAATTTTATATTGAGAAAAACACACAGCCCAAAATTTAATAATGTAATAATTTTACCTTAAATTGAAAAATTGACTCTTTGTGAATTAACTGCTAAGCAATAAAGTCAAAATAACCAAATTTTATCGGTAAATTTAAGATGTAAATTGAATGGGCGTTTAGTGAAAAAAGGGCTGTAAATAAACTTGATTTCCGAACTTATATTATTTTTATATGAAAATTCAAACTGCTTACATCACATTGTTCTTTATAATGCCAATGTTAATATGAAAAGATTAAAGAAAATAATTAACGAAAAATTAATAATTAAATGTACTAACATTTTCGATTATTTGAAGGAATTATAGTCTTAGAATTGTTCAAGGATTTTAATCCTTATGCTGTGCCCAATGATGGCTACGTCACTGGCCCTGTACTGTTTCAAATGAAACACCCCATAATTAACTCTTCGTGGATACAATACAAAACGCGGCAAAATCGGAATTTCAACACCTTAATGCTAACATACAAAACCATCGAAATCCGCTGATCACTGAATTATCCAATTCCTTAATATCCCAAGTGATATCAGAAGGTGCCTGAAATGAACGTGGTGACGTTTTGGACTCATAAATTATAACTAATCACTGTATAAGTTGTCAGTAATGGTAGACTATTTTAAACCCTCTAATCCCACTTCACTGTATCATTCGAAATGTATGTATTTTTGAAAACAACTGAATAAAAATAAAAGTTAAAAAAATATTATTACTCTATTGAATATTTATTAGACAATACCTATAAAAAAGCAAAATAAAAATCATTTTAATAATAGATATATGGATAAAATTAAATTACTTTTATGCCTAATTCATGAAAATAGTAACATTTCCTGTGAAAAATATAAATCAAGCAAGTTTTTAAATCAACATTGTTGCTCTAATAAACAATATAATTGCATACAGGTTAACTTATTTTATATAATAAACGTACAATATTGTTAAAAAATAAAATTCAGATGTCACTGTAGATCAAACACACTCGAAAGATAAATAGTGTAAATAAGTAGTAGTATTTATCATATTACATTTATTTTTAACTTAAGTCAAGACTTGTTAATTATTATTTATTATACGTTTATATCAAATTATGATAAAATATTAAGTGTGTGCCTGATGTCATAATATTCGATTAATTTGGTTTTTAATTAGTGTTGTGCGCTGTTCGTGTTACCATGCTAAGAATATTAGTATTGATAATATCTTGTTCCTGCGTTTTAACGCAAGAAACAATCAAAAAACAAGATGAAAAAATGGATGTATTTCGTTTGCCCAACAACACCCAACCAACATCTTATAGGTTGGAGATTCAGCCTATTATTGATCCCGTACTCAATACTTTCATATTCAAAGGCGAAGTGATTATAAATATTTTGGTGAAATCATCAACTAAAGTGTTGACTTTGAATGCATTAAAATTAACAATAAAAAGTTTTGATATTCAAAAAATAAATAATTCGGAAAGTCTCAAAGTAGTCGCGAATGAATTAAATGAAAAAAATGAACAACTCATAGTTACAGTTGAAGAACCTGGATTTATTGCTGATCAAGAATATGCAGTTAGAATCGTATATACAGGCGAATTACGTAATGATATGATAGGTTTCTACAGAAGTTCATACAAAAATGAAAACGACGAAACTAAGTAATTATTATTATTAATAGTTACATCGAAAAAATATAAAATAGTTAAATATTTAAAAATAAATTTATTTCTCAGTTTTAGTTGGGTTAATTTAAATAAATTTTTTCGATGTAAGGAAAAATAATAACATTAATAACACTTTAATAACAATAGTTTTGAATAATTTAAAAATATACACTTTTAGAGTCTAAGCTTATAAAAATAATAGTATATTAGTATAAAATTAGTTCTAACAATTTTATATGTACTTGGGTAAAGTAGTCTAGAATTATTTCTATGAGATCCTCCTCTAAAGGTTTGCTAAAAAAATGGGGATCAATTAATCAAATTTAACTAACAAAATTACATAAACTTAGATGAATAAAAAATTAAGAATAATCAATGTAATCAAAAAATTACTCAGTTTGAAATCACCGATGTACTCTCATTTAAATGATTTTTCCTCAGTTTATCGTTCAAATTAACATTTGTGAATAATAAATTATGTATTTAATTTAGATGGTTAGCTGTCACTCAATTTGAACCAACATATGCAAGAATGGCATTTCCGTGTTACGATGAACCGATGTTTAAAACACCTTTCACAATATCTATTATTAGAAAATACATTGAAATATCGCTATCAAACATGCCGATAGACGGCACTTACGAAATGTAAGTAATTGAATATAAAATAATATCATAATAAATCTTTTCAGATGTAAGTAATTGAATAAAAAATAATCTTTTTATATAAAACTAATTACATTTATGTTACAGTCAAAAAAGTTCAATACAGTGTAAATATGATCTGTATAAGACTACAAACCCAATCCCTACGTATTTAGTAGCATTTTCTGTCTCTGAATTTTCTACCTCAAATGCCAATCAAAAAATCCATGTCTATACACATAGAGAATATCTTGATCAAGTAACATACATTGAAGAAAAGGCAAAAACATTGCTCAGTGCGATGGAAATGTATACAAATATTCCATATTCAAATCCGAAAATAGATTTTCTAGCTGTACCAGACTTTTCATACGGTGCAATGGAAAATTGGGGATTGAATACTTACAGGTATAAAATGTTCTTCAAAAAAATAATTTATAATAGGTACTCGATATACGAGTAAATTAACTCTAATAAAACAAACCGTTTCAATGTCATTGTGTATTATTTAATAAAAATATATTAATATTAAATTTTATATTATGCCAAGTAAATTTTATTTTAGGTAAAATGGTTATCTGAAGATAATCGGTGGCATCATTTCAGATTTTTCTAGAGTAGTGACAATTGGACTTATTTGCCGATTCGGTGGCTCATTTTACTAAAATGCTTATTAACGTGTGGGAAAGGGAACATCAAACCAGTCCAAAAATATAATGATTTGCATTTTCTACATACATACTCGTATAGTACACGTATCATTTTTCTGAATTACAACACGTCAATAACTTTTTAAAAGACGTAATTATATGTTGATGATATGCCGACTTAGGAACAGCTAAACTCTAGACTGCAACAAGTACATAAATACATGAGATGCACGCTCCCATCCCAAATTACGTCACTCATGATAATAGGTTTTTTTTGGTATTGCAAGTTATTTAAATAAATCTAAAAAATGATGATCCGATCAGTTTAATGAAAATTAAATTCAGCTCTAGAAGAGTAGTTCTACTTGTTTTAGTAATAACAAAAAAAGAATTTAAACTTTGAGTAAAAACTGTAATATTTACGATACATCAAGTGGCGTATATCAAATTATCAGGACATCCCACGTATAAATTATAAATATACCACCTTTTAAAAAATATCAGTGATTGGTTATCAGTAATATTTAATTATTTTCAGGTTTGTTTTTTATATTTTTGGCTATTGTATGGAATACAAATATTGTGATTAGACTTGAATACATATTAATAATCCTTATTAGGCAAAAAAAATGTCAATGGATTATTTTGCAAAATTTGAAGTTTTCACATTTAACATCAAAATGTATTGCACACGACTAAAACATTTAATTTTAATTGTATTTAATGATAGTTCTAACTTCAAAATTTAAAAATTCAAACATCATATTTTTTATATAGTTAATTTCTATTTATTTTTATTTCCATTTTTTTTTAATTTTTATAAAAATATAAACTTTTATCAAAATTACTGAATTTTTGTTCGTTTCGCTCGAAATTATGTATTTTATTAATAAATCGAAATTTGTTTTCGGTTTAGAGAAAGATATTTATTAGTAAATGAGAAATCTCGTGAAAAAGATAAAGAAACTGTAATTACAGTAGTGCAACATGAATTATCGCATCAGTGGTTTGGTGATCTCGTGACATGTTCTTGGTGGGATTATTTATGGTTAAATGAGGCTTTTGCTACATTATTCGAATATTTTGCTGTTCAAGAGGTAAGATATAAATTAATTCAATTAGCATATGAACTATGAAACAAATGTACGAAATAATTTGCATTTACATACTTATGTACAGATAGAACCAGAGTGGCGTATCGGAGATATATTTGTCATTGAACAACATCAGGCTGCTTTAGCATATGACCATAGACCAAAACATCCATTGACAGCTTCGGTTAATACTCCAGATGAAATTTCTGACATTTTTGATACTATTACATATAACAAAGGAGCGTCATTACTAAGAATGTTAAAAAGTGCGTTAGATGATAATATATTTAGGTCGTCATTATCGTTGTACTTAAATACTAATAAGTAAGTTTCTAAATATTGAATATAACCTACAGGTTAGGTACATGTTATTATTGTTATAATTAAGATTTTATCTCATTAGATATTACAGCTTAGTAATTATAATACATTAAATTAAATACGGAAACCAGCAATAAAGATGAAAATCATAACGAGTAAGATAATGATGAAATAACAGGAATCAGGCCCGGCTCAAGGGGTAGGAGACATAAAGTAATTGATATGTGTAATTACATAGATATTATTTTAGATACTTTTGCTAAGACTAAATATAGACGTCTAGAGTTTATTATTTAAAATGGTTTTTTTTTAAAGTTTTTGGCTAGGATTCCTCTCCCCTCTAAAAAAAATAGGTCCCTTGAACCGCGCCTGATATGTGGAGAAAGAGAGTACAAAGGTAAGATTAATTTAAGTTTACGGCCCAGGTAGATTTATGAGAAGGAAACAACAGTAGACCGGGTTAGGTCTAAATATTGGAACCAAAAGGGTTGAAAATGAATGTAAAGGTGGATATATGACAGGTGATAAAGTTATGAGGAAGAAAAGACCAAAATTCAGTCCAAAATTTCATTATTTACCATAATATAAGTTCAGATCTTGAAATTTGATAATATTTATTGCTTATAAAAAATGTAATTTGTAAAAATAAAAAGTTTCGAAAATAATAAACTAAGTATAGTGGACCAAACTGGACAGTTCGGAACTGATCATTGAAGTAACTATATCCCATAAGGACCTGGTTTTTACTTAAAAACTTTGTAGTATAATTATACAAAATAAAACACTTTAATAAATGCACGAAGTAATTTTATATGCTGAAACAAACTCAAATAGACTTTAGTTACAAAATACTCAGATATGTAGTTCACTCAACAGTAAAGTAAATATTAAGTCTAATTTCAAATGTGTTTATATTTTTGATCAATTGTTAATACTTATTATTAATTTAAATGTCTCATTGCTAATGTTAGTATGCTATAATAGTATATTACACAAACGGCACATGGAGGTAAAAGAGAATAAATCAGAAAAGTACGATTTACTACATAGAGTTAGATTATAATCAAACAAGTGGGTAAATAATATATCGACCAGTAGTCAAATAAAATAATAAAATAAAACGTTAATAAAAGTAACTACAATATGATTTTTGTTCTGTCTTATGATGGTATTTTTTAATACATTTTTTCAGGCATAAAAGTGTTGAACCCAAACATTTATGGAATTCATTCGAGAGCGTAATGTTTGAAAATAGTTATAAATCAGGATTATTAGGAGATAATGTAACAGTTGAAGACTATATGAACTCATGGACCAATCAAGCTGGATACCCAGTTATATATGTTGAAACAATTAATGGCGATCTTGTTGTAACCCAAGTTTGTGTTTATAAATATTTAATTTTATTAAATACTTATACACATGGCCACCCATGGGGGAAGGGGCAAGAAGGGAACTATTTTTTAAAATAATTTGTAGCAACAATAAAGTAAAACTAATCACTATGTAGAATCTGGTTCCAGTTTTCTTCCTTCTTCCTAATAATTATGGGCGTCCATATACTTATATATTGTTACCCTAGATGAAATATTAAATGGTAATTATTTTTTTAGAAACGGTTTCAAGTTGACTTGCCTAGAATAAATGATGAAACCTTATGGTACGTTGGTCTGTCTTATACTACTGAAAAAGATAAACAATTTCGCTTTCTTCAACCATCCGTTTGGATGAAAAATACAGAAAGCAAAATAACAATACCACGTACAGAAAATTCAGGATGGGTGATATTTAATCTTCAGTCGTCAGGTATGATCTTACAGCACGATATTAAACCAATGATCTCTGTTTTAGAATTATAACTAGATTTAAGGACTCTAGCTCTAAAAATGATGCAAATATGCAATAAAAAATAACCTAATTTGCACTAAAATGTGCTCTAAACATTTTTTATTTAACTGAAAAATTCACATATACCTTAATTTTATTATTTATTGGTATTTAAGTAAAAAATTAGTGTTTTGAATATTTAAGAGTTATTGATCAAATTCAATGCTTATTCAAAACTAAATACTAAACTGAATAATAAGTTTACAATAAATTTAAATTATTTAAATTGTTCACTATTTTTTTACCTTGAAAATTTAACTGTACATATTAGACTTTTTCTTATGTTTTCAAACGTTTTCAAACGTAAATCTGTAGTAGTTATTGAAAGCAAATTTTTATACTTCGAAAAGCTTTGTTCCACATCGACAAAAAAAGTAGAAAATACTAGATATATTTGGTTAGATCATCCATATCAACTTGACTTTTTATTGTTTTAGACATTTTGGACACCATTTTTACACCAGAATTTTCGTTTAAAACGTCATTGAGTTTCTTTGCGAGTGTTTTACTTTTTAAACATTTTAACTCTTTTATTTCATTCTTTTATAACATTTAATTAATCAAACATCAAAATCTTTAGATAAGTATATAGATACATTTTTATCGGAAGTACACATCAGTGCGTATGAATTTGAATAACGTAAATCAAAAAATACGTTTAAAATCGTAACATATTTAAATATGTGGCACAGAATAAGATTTATGAATAGTTATGATACAGTATGACCTTTAATAATATTTTAAAGCAACATATTGCTAAAATATGTTAAAAATGAAAAACTGTAAAACATGCAAATATATACAAAATAAAGTTTAGAATTTAGATTTCTTACATCGTGAACAGTAGTTTTGTCTGACTTTTAATCTGTAGAAAAGAATATATACATATGCAAATGCTAAAAAGTTTTTTAACATTAATTTTGTCTTGATTTGGTTATTCTGATGATTTATGAACTATAATGTTTTATTTTAAACACACACATTGGCGGATTTTCAAGATTTTTCTGGGAGGAGGGGTCCTAAAAATGTATTACAAATATATTATCTTATAATTTATATTGTGTTTATATGTATATACTATAATGTATGTGAACGAATAGATTTTTTAAAAAAAAAAATCACTATCGCAGTATTGTAATATAACAGAATATCGAGAAATAACGTTACGACGGACGATTTTATCAAAACTATAAAAATATGATGGTAAAATATACCGTATACCTACCTATTGGGTAAGACCTGTGTATACATTTTACAATTACAAATGTATATATCAGTGTCTGTGGGGGGGTCCAAATCCCCTGGACCCTTCCACCTCACCGTAATTCTACCACTGACTACACATATGTATTAACCTACAATATAAATACTACCTAAGGGATAATTTTGTCGTCAATGTGTCTTTTTGTTTCGTGCCACGAGAGAACTCACATCATCGCTTACTATTACCTATTTATAAACATTATCTATAGACACAGTCACCATTGACAATCGTCCATTTAGCCAACCTCTAGTCTCGGCATTGTTTATCATGTCGATCATACATTTGAATGCGTTTAACACAAGGGAAAATAAAGGAACGATCAAAATACGTGAGATGCCGTGTTCTCTAGTCAATTCAATTTCAAGGATTACAACTTGTGGATATTATTCATTTTGCTTTTACATCAAGGAGCTTGAAACAAAACTTATATTCGATAGTATAATTAATATATTATAATAGTATAATTCTGGATTAAATGTATACAAAGTTCATGTTGAATTATTATAAAATTTCGTGACGACGTAAAAAACGTGAATTGATTGAAACACTTAGTATGAGTTTTTTTTTTAAATTAAGTATTGAATGGTAAAATCTTGAATGTATCCTATCGGTGCATGTATTTGGATTCATAGCATAAAAATAATGTTTTTATGAAACTATTTTTCATTTTTTAGGTTTTTATAGAGTTAATTATGACGCCAAGAACTGGGAATTACTTATTGCCCAGATGAAAAATGATCCGAAAGCAATACATGTCCTTAACAGAGCTCAACTCATAGACGATGCGTTCAATTTAGCGAGAGCTGGTGAATTGTCATACTCTGTGCCACTTACATTAGTATCATATTTAGTCAAAGAAGATGATTTCATTCCGATGTATTCAGTGATGAATAGCATGTCATACCTCGTACATCGGTTAAGACGTTGTTCACACACAGGTCTCCAAGTGAAGGTATTGTACGATTTTTTCTTAAACTGAGTATGAACACTACATAATTTTAAACTCGGTTTTACATTAAATCTTAGGAGTTAGCAAAAAAATATGCGGAAATAGCTTACAAAAAAGTGAGTTACCAGTATGGAATAAATGATGGTAAACACTTAACAAAAACAAGTATGAGTGCAATTTCTAATTGGGCATGCAAATTAGAAGTTGAATCGTGTATTGAATCAGCTTCAAACTATTTCAATTTGTGGCAGCGAAATAATTCGATGTAATTATAATAGTTGTACACGTGGTGTTTCAATGTTTGATAAACGATTTGTAAATTTAATGTTGGTAGAATACCGCCAGATGTAAAAGATGCGGTATTTTGTTTTGGTGTCAAAAATGGAACCGAAGACACATGGAACACTATCTTTCAGTTGTATTTGAAATCATCATCAACTTCAGAAAAACAATCAGCATTACTAGCATTAGCATGCAGTACAAATAGCACAATACTGTCCAAGTAAATATAAAAATGAATTAGGAAAAAAACTGACTAAAAATGTTTACTACTGATCTACTAATTTTAATTCTAGCTATTTAAATCTTCTATTAAAACCTGATTGTCTAATACGTCCACAAGATTATGAAACAGTATTCAGAACACTAGTATCAACACCAATAGGAATTAATGTAGTAACAGAATTTTTACAAAATAACATTAACGCTTCCCTTCTTACAATGTGGAGTGGTGAAGAAATGATAGGGGAAATGTTCGACAGTTTAGCTTCCAGTGTTGCAACAAATGAAGAAATTGATAAGGTATAAAAGTACTATGATTAGAAAGAGTTAACATTATTACAATATTGACCAAACAATAATCTTGGCTATTTTTTGTAACTCTGTTTTCAGCTTCAAGCAATCAAAACCCTTGATTATTTAACACCAAACTTAAGAAATTCATTTAATAAATCATTTAAAGAAGTTGAACTTAATTCTAATTTTTTCCAAATGAGTCATCCACTGTTGCACAAATGGTTCAATCCAAATGAAGAAAAAACAATCGAATCCAGTGCAATTTCAAATTCATACTTATCTTTTAATTTTATTATTCTGTCACTGTTTTCAATAGTAACATTAATAACAAACAATATATATCGTACTGTTTACTAATAGTCAATAAAATAAAAACTATTAATGTATAAATTAAATATAAGATTTTATTTGTATAAAAAATTTAAAAATATAAAATATTAGTTTTAAATTATTTTCCAAAGCTTTAAACTAACATCAGTTGCACACAAAACATGTTCATCGTCATCATCAGTTTCATTGTGTCTTTGTCCAGATGTTGTTGCTAACCAAGGATGAGTAGGATGTAAGCTAGAATAATAAGTTTAACAATTAATAACAGTAGAATATAGTCCATAGACATAATTTATGGTTTATTTTTAAATCTCCACAAACCTCACACCATTGACACAATCATTATGAGCGGGAATTTTAGAATTTAAAGTAAGTACACATTCTACGCCTTCAAACGATTCTATGTTCTGGTCTAATTTCCAAGTACTCACATCACCTGTACAATTACCTAAAAGAAAAAAATGTAATACAAATATATATATTGATCAGTATTAAATATTTTAATTTAAAAAAAACAACATTAAACCTGAAACTAAATATTGTCCGTCTGATGTGATATCAAAACAAATTCTTTGGTTGGTTGTCACTGTTCTTTCTGCAGAATATAATGTTTGACCAACATTCCTTATATCCCAGCAAACAATATCATTATCACCTTTTCTACTTCCAGAGTATAGTTTTAAACCATCAGGTGAAAACTGTAATTGAGTGATACCTGATTTATGCCCTCTTAATATGTACATTAATTGATTACCACCATATATACCTAAACCGAATATTTTAACATTTGATAAAATGGCTGAATGAATAATTTAAATCCAAAAAGAAAACTAACCAATATCTTTATTATAAGTACCAACAGCAAAAATACTTCTATCTATTGGATTCATAGCTATAGTAGAAATAATTGATCTATGTAAATCTTTTTTAGTAGAAATTTCACTAAATTCACGTCCTGGGCGATCTGTGCGAAAGATATTTAACTTTCCATAGCTACCACAATAAATTTCTTCACCAGACCAATTGAAACATAATGAGTTTACATGAGCAACTTCATCAACACTGTTAAAAAGCAAGAGTTAAATATTACTTAACATATAAAATATGCAAGTTATTTAAGGAAACAACATCAAATTTAAACTATAATATTATTAATAAAAATAAATAACTAAATAATGAAAAAAAAAAATTCTAACTAATTAAAGTTTGTGTTAAATATTTTTTTTTTAGTAAAAATAATATCATTTTCCAACTCAATAGACTTTATGAACTATTATTTTTAAATTTTAAACTATAAAACAATTTATTAAACAGTTGATATGAAATATCCTACAAGTATAATAATTAAAAATATATAAAAGCAAAAAAGACATACTGGTCATAAACTCTATATGTAGCTTCTAAATGTCCATCTTTAGCATTCCAAAGGTGGACAGGGGATCGGTTGCTAGTACTCAAAATTCTATAAAATATGATCTCAGTATTACATTTTATTTATATAAATTTATTTTTAAAATTATTGAACTATATACATATATATTTACTAACAAATTTACATTTTCATTTTCTGTCATTACAGTTTTTGGATACCATACATAATCATAAATAGTTCCACCTTCTTTTATCTGATTGACTCTATTTAATTGTGTACATTGTTTTATGTCATCTGTTTCTATATTGAAAATTCTAAGTTTTCTGTCCTCACTATTTGTTAAAATACTTAATCCATCTGGTGACCTAGGTAAAAAATATTTTTATGTTTTTTGAAATTATAAGTATAAAAATGTAAATTTAAATATATATAAATGTTGGTGATAAACTAAATGACATTTTTTTACCATTTACATCCTTTTAAGCACTGCTGAAAATCTTTGTCTTCAACAAGAAAATCATCTGAGCATGAACAAAGAAGTTTTAAGGTCTTAAAATGTACAGGTTGAATATTGTCCATTATTTTTTCTTCACTAACCATTGGTGAATCTGTAACCTTAATTAATTATATTGCTTACAAAAGGTATTTAAAAAATGTAGAAAGTAAGATAAAAGCAACCAAAGGCCGGCAAAATGGAAATCCTTTAAGGTATGACCCCAGTACAAGCCTTTGTGCATTGCCTAAGTTATAATATTTAATTATTTTTCTCGTCAGTTTAGGACAAATAAAAATAATTTACCGAGATGAATCATTTACCTCAGTCATTGTTGGGCGAGATACGTATGAACAATAACACTTATATTAAGGATATTGTAGTTAGTACTATAGTTGTGTGTAGTATGTTCATTTATGGTTTAAAAAATATTAGTACATCGACACTTAAAGAGAATGACGGTCATTTTTTCAACCACTCAAAACTATTTATACCGGTAATCAATAATCCCAAGAGCCAGTAAGAGCAAAAATTACATTTTGCACGTCAAGTGATTTTTGAATAACTCAACCTCGGAAATAGCGTTTATTCGAAAAGTGATAACACGCGATAACATCCAATATGGAACATACCAACCTAACCAGTCGGACGTCATTCCAAACGTGGTTACGTTTGCAACATGAATCTTGGTTAGTGCGTCTTTGGTTGTAAATCACAATTTTAAGACCGTGGTAAGTACTCATGTGATTAAATATGATCCAATCATATTGGATTAGATCAAATTTAATACCAATGACCGGTTGCATGAAAACAGTCCATAATAGTATTTATAATAGTATTTATTCGCAACGGTAGTGCTATTGGAAAGGAAAAAATAGTTTCGGCAGCAGTTGGTGGTGGGGCGTAGTCCAGCATGTCCTTGTTATCAGTCGAAGAGCGACATGTACCCCCACTCGTGTCCTATCCACGTAAGTCGAAAATTCTTATGGAAGTTACTGATATTTATCTATTCTGTGCTGATATCGCAGCTCCGAATCTCGACCAATCGATAGTAACTAATGATGGGCATTATCGAACTTTTTGTACAATCGACTTATTTGTAATCGATGTATACTTATAATCGTTTTATCACTGGAAATAATCACTAGAAAATTTTCAATTGATATAATATCAGTTGTAATTCGATTAGTAATCGATCATTTTTTTCGAAATCCAGTTATTAGTAATCGTCATATTATTGAGCTATCATTCGAAATGTTAAATTGATTTATGGGTTATGTGACCGGTTTGTGTGGCTGTATATCTGTAGTATGAAAAAAAAATGTATATAATAATACCTTTTAAGTTAGTTGTATTCCTATAATGTTTGAATTCTTTTTTCCACACTTGTTGAATAACAATTTTCCCATTGGTATATTTTTTTTTTTAATTGTTCCCGTACTATGTACAAAACGTTGTTTTCTATCCGGTCTCATTTTAAAATTTTAAAAAATAAATCGAACATAAATAAAAATATTTAAGACAAACAATTTCGGTGTATGCATTTTCCGGTGTTGAGTGTTCACGTATGCAAACGATTACAAAATGAAAAAATATTTAGGTTATTAATACATCACATCATGTTATTATGCTCGTATATAATGCATAAAATATATGCAAACATAATGACGTATTGTAGACTGTGCGGGGGAATTTAGTTTTGTACTTACACGAAAACGTTGTCCGAATATAATAAAGCAATAACGTACACAAGAATAATAATTATAATATGGTGTACTACAATTAAAATAATCTACATAATAAGGAGTAAACTAATAACCTATGAATAATATTATTTATTCAATTTTTGTACGTCAATCAGACTATTGGACTTGGGATTCTAAAAAATAAGGTTCGTCTTGTCGCTGACCAGTTTTTGTTGGCGGCAAACAGGTCACGCCCAACAGATTTCCCCACTGTACCCACAATCTGTTCTACATTTTTTCCTACGTCTCAGCACGGTACGCTGACTCGAGAAGTCGAATGACAAGTACTCGAGCAGTTACTGTAGTTCGAGTGAAAAATCACTCGGGCACATAATCGATATTTTTATCGATGTCCATTTTAGTAGTAACGCGGCAAGCCACTAGTGAAGACGTGACAATATAAATTTTATATCTTGTTGATCTCATTATATGTTAGACGATTTTTTTTTTTTTTTTTTAATTTTAGTGCCGGTTATATATTTATTTTAAAGTAACATTTTGTTGTTTTTGATTGTTTTGTTATTGTTTAATTTTTTTTAATGGCAGTGGACAAAGTAAAAACGAACAAGAAACCTAGCGCAAAAATAAACGCTTATCTATTCGCGTACAATTTCATTCAAGTCTTTGGGTATAGTATACTATAATAATAAATATATATATCACTAGATTAGTGTATGTTGTAATTTTGAATAATTTTCTCATTTTTTTTTTTTTAACGTCAGATGGAGTTATCTGTTGTTCCAAATTGCTAACTATTATGTTAACCCTCCTAAAGATCAATCATTGTGGAACATTGTGAAGTATACTGTTGGAATTTTCCAAAATGCCGCATTTATTGAGGTCAGTAATCGGTTTTTAATTACGTTTTCCAATGAGTATAAGGTTTTACGACATCCAATAATAAAAATGTTGATTTTAAATATTTTTGAATAAAACTGAATAAATAATTAAATAAATTATTTAAATTTTGTGGTTGTACAAGTCAGTGCATATTTTAACTGATATACTGGGCGACATAGTTTTTGCCTAGAAGATGATATCTTTAATTACTGGACGATAACAATGTTTTAGTGAAAATTAAAACATTTATAAATATTTTATAAATTTATTTAGTATGCTAGATTTTGTAATTTGTTTAACATTTAGTTTATGATTAAAAGTTGAAACATTAATTATATTAATTATTAGAATATCTACAATAAAAACCATACTATGTTATATATTATATTGTATTATATACCATCATGAGTTTGGATGGAATTTTAAGAATTTCTAAAATTTAAAAACTTTCTAACATAGAATTTTTTTTTATGTCGCCCAGTGAAAATTCCTTGAAATAGTCACTGAAACAAGTAATTATATCTCTCTGATTGTTATTGAGAATTATTTATTAAACAATAAAAATATAATAACATTTTCTAAATAGTAGTAGAAAAATAGAAATTGTTAATAAATATTTACTAAAAATCTACAACTTATATTTTAATGAGAGTTCATTTCAATTACATTTACCATATTTTATTTTTAGATATATAATGATATAGGTATATATATATTGTTGCAATTAGAAAAATGTAAATTAATACTGAATACAAATTTATATTTTTTGTATAAAATATATTATACATAATATTATTATATAATATTATTTAAATTATTTTAACTTAATTATATGTTATGTAACTAATGTAGATTTTCTTATGAATGATAATATTGTACTATAAAGTGTATAACATTGTATGAAGTTATTATTCATCATATTCATTATTTTAGGTCATAAGCAAGGTTAACAATATGCAGTTTGTTTCCGGTTTGTTTACAACAAGTTTTAATTCTAATATTTCATTTATACTATAATACCTTTGTAATAAACAATTAACTGGTTTTATATTGTTGATTCTATAATTTCTTGCTCTTGCTTGACCTTAAGTTGTAAATAATTTAAACCTACTATGATAACTAGGGCGTGAAATTTTATGTAATAAAAAAATTGGTATTTTACATTAATTTTTAACTACTAATAAATAATTGTTCATCTAATCATCTTTTATTGTTGTTTTCTTCGAAACAACATACAATTAGAGATTTTAGAACTTGAAAGTACAGTGGCAAGGTTTCAAAACC
The DNA here is from genome assembly GCA_034509805.1 of Sipha maydis. Taxonomy (NCBI): domain Eukaryota; kingdom Metazoa; phylum Arthropoda; class Insecta; order Hemiptera; family Aphididae; genus Sipha; species Sipha maydis. Next base: position 65,185 of record JASXSY010001760.1, on the reverse strand, counting down.
CAGTTGTAGCGTTTTAAGGTACATTCAACGTCAACCAAGATTAATGAGGCATATTTTATACTACATATACTATATTGTGTTACTTCATTATCATTTGACATATTCTAATTTTTATTCTTAAGAATATCTCTAATAGTTTTAATTTTATGTAAGCCAAGCACATAGTGTAATTTGTTTTCCACAATCGCAAGATTTTCAATTTGTTAGATTTAATGTTTTTATTTTTTTATTACTTTAATCTAAAAACATAAATTTGTGGAAATATATGCTAAAAGATTTTTTAGGTCATTATTTATATATCAGAAACTTGTATAATAGTGATTGTAGTATCTGAATCATAATTTGAAATAACTTCTTTAATTTAATTCCAATGTAATAATTTTAATAAAAATAAAAATTGTATAGATATGAAAATGTGAAATATTTACAAACTGTAAATATTGGTGAAATATTTAAAAATATGTATTTATATCAAAATATGTGAAAATAATAAAATAAAAATGTTATGTAACATGCTTATTTTTAATCAGCGTTGAGAAATTCATATTCAGTAAAACTAAATATTTATTCTAATATAACTTACGTTTAATAATTGTATGCATTTAGCATTGATGTATATATATATTCATACTTGTACTTCAATAATCCATAATTATAAAGTAACTTTTTTAAAGAATACATTTTGTTTTATTTTTAATTCTAAGTTTTTGTAGACTATTGGAGTTGATATTGCTATTCTGTGTTATAACCAAATATTGTTAATTTCATACATAAAACCTGAACTACAAAATTTTTGTGTTCACAATTTTGATTATGTACAATATTTAAATATTCTGTATAAATTAAAATTACATTTTTAATACTAACAAATAATAAGTAATGTTACCTATTTTAAATTTATTTTTATACCATTATCAATATTTAGATTTTCAATGTGGCCACTGGTTTGGTAAAATCAAATTTAATAGTTACTACTCAACAAGTATTGTCTCGGGTAGCACTTGTTGCTAGTATAGCATATATACCAGAAACATCTAACTCACCAGGGTTGCCATTGGCCCTAACTGCTTGGTGCTTTGCAGAAATTACCAGATACTCATATTATGGGTTCAATATTATTGGTTTCATCCCTTATTGCATTACTTGGGCAAGGTATTACATAACTTGAAGTAATTAACAATTTTGTCAGTAAATCTTACAATTTATGTAATATTTACAGATATACTTTCTTTTATGTTCTGTATCCACTTGGTGTGACTGGAGAATTATTAGTATACTGGACATCATTAGGATATGTTGAAAGAACAAAAATGTGGAGTATAGAAATGCCTAATCGATTCAATTTTGCATTTAGTTTATGGACAGCAATTGCTATAGTTATGTTTATTTATATACCACGTAAGTTTACTCAACATTAAAAAAAATTATTTTAAGAATATGATTCGAGTTTTTTTTATATTTCATAAAATAAAAAGTTAATATGAAGTAAAACATTATGATTTTTTGATTTTTTCTAGTATTCCCTCAGATGTATATGCACATGGTATACCAAAGGAAAAAAGTTCTTGGAAGTCCAGGATCCAAAAAAGTACAATGATTAATTTGTATAGTATATAGCTAGATCTTGGATATTACGTTTTGTAAATTTCTGCCGAATCTTTGCCAACATTTTTTATAGACTGTTTTATAAAAATAAAATAATAATAAATAAAACTTAACCATAGTTTATAGTTTAAAAATGTATTTATTTATTGTGTTCCTTTTTTTTCTTTGATTTTCATTCCAACTTCAGTTTAAAGTTCATAAATAATATTATCATACATTTTTTGTTTCAAAAATCATTTATAATTTCATTAATTTGAACACTTATTTATTTTGCATGTGTACTTTTTGTTATTAACATTGTAGTTTATTTTTATTAAACTATAGATGAATCCAGTTCAATTCATCAGTATCAATCATGATAATTATTATGTTCCATAAAAAAGTCCATCTTTTAAGATTACTTTTAGTTAAATTTTTTGTTGTGAAAAATAATTTTTTTCTACTACAAATCACTCTGTATTAAAATATAAATAAATTGATTAATTTTATAATTTTACAATAACAAGTAAAAATTAATTATAATAGCAAACATTTTTTAATGGAGCATAATTTTTATTATATCAATCAGATGTTCCTAAACTATGCAGCACAACCATTCACAACAGGCGTATGCATTGGAGGAGTGGCTTAAGTTGGTATATAATTTTTAATATTGTATAAAAAAATTGTTATTTTTAATAATTTATAAAATTAGTTACAATGATATTACTACTATTATAATACGATAGTAAAATTATATATTTGCAAGAAGTTTTTTTATATTTTTTGAGGATGCCTGAAAATTGATTTGAGAACCACCTATTTATACCAATGCAACTGCATTATTTTATACATATATACCAATTTAAAAAATACCTAAAAAGGTTCAAATAATCAGTTTAATTAATTAATGAAAAATTTAATTTGATAACTTAAATAACACAGCACTAAAAAAAATCAATAAAAAAAAAATCTAAATTAATTTATGTTAATATGATAAAAAAGTAATTATTTAATAATCTAGTAATTAAATTATTAATTAATAATATGATTTATAAGTTTATTGAAAAATGGGTAAAATTATGTGGAAGAAATTTAAATTTCATTATTATAAATTACTATAAATAGGTAAATTAATTAGAAGAAAATGGAAGAACAAATTGTTTTATAAAATATTTATTTATTTATATTATAAAATATATTAGTAATTCAACTAAAAATTCGTTTTTAAATACTTACATTTTATAGTTTCTTCATAAATACTTAAAAAACTTTTTCAATGCATTATTGTAACCCATAACTTAAAAGGTAAAAACGACTTATAACCTTAATACTATTAGTAGATATGAATTAATTTATTTTCATGTATATTAATATATATATAAATATAATATATATATATATATATATATATATATATATATATAATTTCAATGGCAAACAATAAATAATATTACATACTAAATACCTAATATCTAAACTAATTTAAAAATAATTGGTATAAAAAAAATATATAAAACATAAATTAATTGTTTTGGTACCTGTATTGAATATAGAAAATATAAATAATTAACTATGTAGATTTGTTATCAGACTCTTGAGTCTCATTCCGTAATTTTGTAGCTAACATTTTTAATTCCTTATTCCTCTTAATTAAATCATCAATTGATTTTTTATACTTCTTCTGATGTGTTTGGTCAATGGACCATCTCAGGTACATATCTCGCCATAATTCCTAAAGTTTTAATTTAATTACTTGACTATTATTATGGTTTTTTTTTTACTTTTTTTAGCTATGTTACATAAGTAAAGTTAATAATTATATTACATTTTGATTATTGATATGACAATTGATTATAGGTAACATTTTGAGCCTTGATATAAAATAGGTATGAATATTAACATAATACTTACTATACTGAATGGAGCAACAGAAGGCCAAAGTACATTATTTGTTGGCAAATAAAGAGGATTGGTAATTTCATTGATTTTTTTATCAAAATGAGACCATAAATTTGGTTTTCCATAACGATTTTTTTTTCGATCAGCCTCACAATTACCATAAAATGTACTAAAATCTGAACAATATGAATGATCAACAAGTGATGACAAAAAATTGGTAGAAAACTGAAAACAACATGGAAATTGATTGTGTATTTGCCATGTACAATCTAAAAATAATAGAAAAGTTGCACCCGATCCATGATGAAAAATTTTAGATGATGATGATGATGATGATGATACTTTTGAACGAGCTGCATTGTAACAACCACTTTTATGGCGTGTTTCAAATGGATGTCCGGCTTGAAGCCATTCTCTCTCAATTAGTGATTCAAAACTATAAAAATAAACATACTGTTATACATTTCTGATTTGTTAAAGACATTTTAGAAATTATAAATTTTAATTGTATTGAAATAATAAAAAAAATATGTACCCCAGAATTGTACGACATTCTGGATTTAATATCAGCTGTGTTAAAGATATTAATACTAATGTAGCATCTGTGCTCTCTGATCCGTGTACTAATACTGATGCTCGCTCTTGATTTAAGCATTGTGCTACTAAGCATGCAGCATTTAATGTATCTTTAACATGAGATAACCATTCACTCCCATTTAATTTATTTAGCCATCGGTCAATAGTACATGTTGTATCATTACAAGCTTCAATCATTTTTGATAAACTATCTAATAGAACATTGTGCCGTTCAAGAGCTGAATTAACTCGTCGCCATTGAGGATAATGAGCTTCCATTTCAAATCCACCTCCACGAGCTTTAGCATTTGTTGCATTAGCAACACTACGAGTATCAATTATATATCCTCTCTTTCCAGGCCCAAGAACAGAATTTATAACACGTTCATCTTGTTTGCAACGTTTTGAACTAGATCCAACTAATGGTTGACTACTCCTCATCAGCACACTCTAAACAGTAGTTAATTTAATATTAGTGAATTTCTCAAAATTGTCAATAATATTATTTCATAAAATTTTTATGAGGAACTTACCCCTTTTTCGTGACGATAACTTAATACTGGAAATCTACCATTTTGACGAAACTTGGCAGAAGCAATTAACATATTATCATCAACATTAGAAGGAACTACAGTTAATTCAGGGTAAGAGCTACAAACCTTTAAAAATTGTTTTTATATTTCAATATAATTTATAATTTAATAAAATTAATCTTAAAATATACTCGATAAGATTTATTGACATGAGATATTCTCCACATTGCATCACCAGCAACAAGATTTTCACACTGAGATTGTACATCAAATGAAGAACATTGTTCATTAGTTTTATTTGAAAACGCATGGTGTAAATAATCTGCTTCATCTTAAAACAATTATATAATTAGATTAAAAATATATGATATTAAAATTTAATCAATTTATATTTATTAACCTGTCATTATGAGTGATTCAATGGAAGCAGCAACTGAGGCAGCTTGTTCAATATATGGCATATCAAAAACAATTATTCTAAAGTCCTTACATTTTAAAGTAACTGTGTTTAATTTCCTTTCCACAATATCAATATTGTGATTTAAAATCTAAATTTGTATATATAAATTATTAAATTCTTATTATAATAAAAAATTAGTAAATGGTACTTATAAATTAATATATAAATAAATAAATAATTTATACATATAAATAAATAAATGCTTAGATTAATCACTTTGTATATATCAGATTATGAATTTTTAATTCAAAATAGGATATACTTTATAAGTATAAAAATACTCTTGGCTAAGCATTTCTTTATATTTATCTATACATAAAATTAATTATAATGAATAGTGCTATAACATTCACTTTTAAAAGTTATAGTACTATACAATGAACATAATTATAACAAGGTTTCAGATGTTTTTAAAAATAAAGAAATAAGGACACAAACTATATGCAATAAAAATAGAAACAAATTATTTAAAATTAATTAAAAACATTTTAATATAAATATATTATATTTAAAAAAAATGTAATCAAGAAAGTTAAACTGAATAACAATGAATTTTGTTAACAATTCAAACAGTTACATCTGTTATAATGTTGGTAAGTGCTTGAATCTATTAGAAATAAAATCTCTAAATAAGTGTATAAACAATAAAAATATCAAACTCTTAATATAAATTATAAGATATTTTTTCTCTTTTTTTATATTTTTATCATTAAAACCTGTCAAATCATATTTATAACATTTAAAATAAAATAAGCACTAATAAATCGAATTTTAAAAATATTACAGCATTTGCCAAATAAAATTTCATATTTTAAACATAAACATTATGAAACTGATTTTTATATAGAAATGCATACAAAAGGCAACAAAAAAAGATACAAAACCATAAACATCTTTACCTAAACTATAACTTTATTTAACTATAACACTTATGACTACCTAATAATTTATATTTGTTGTTCAAATGTTATCATGTCCTTTAAGTCAAAAATACATATGTTTATAAAAATATAATAATTTACTTTACATACTACTTTCCATCGACAAATATAACAAATTGTCATTATTACCCATAGTTCAACATCTTCAGATATTGATGAAAAAATCAAATGATGTCCAGTTATGACTAGTGTTCCAGTACTCGTATTGGGTATATGCGGTCCCCTCATTGTAACTCCATTCAACTTCGGTATTCTAATTTTGTCTGCAAACTCCATTGCAAGATCATTTCCTGATGTAATAACATACATTTCAAAAATTATGATGGATACTGGAAAAACTGACAACTGAAATAAGAATATAATATTTTCAATTATTTTTACCTGCGTTCCGTAATGCTATCTATGGAAAATTCTCATTATAAATGATCACACAAAGATATTGAAATTATTCATGTAGGCAGGTAACGTTAATAGTTTTGTTCTGATGTATATTGTTCGAAATCCCAATGGCTCTACAAGTGTTTCTAATGATTTGATTTCGCCCTTTTTTTTTTAACATTATTTTTTTGTTATCAATATTGACCATAACACCCAATCATCTTATCACCATACCAACACCAAGTTATCAGTCAATCACTATCAATGGTTTTCATGGAAAAGGTTCACGTACAAGATAATGATTTCTTCCGTAAATTCGACTACCAGATAGCGTACACAGTTTCTAGGAAAATCTCAGATATTATTATGTCTATGCTTCTTGAATGTTAATACCGTTGAAAATAGCTCATTTCGGTTATTATGACTACGCGAAATGATCATCATTTTTTTCAACCGCCAGGATGAAAAATCTGTGTATCGTAAACGGGTCGACTAGTAAAAGTGTTGACGAACTCGTCGTCGGGGACCGCGTCATATTATTTCTGTAGTCGGTTCGCACGCGCACTCGTGCCTGATCGTTTGTGACATCATAACTATGCAGCCAAAAAGTGATGTACCAATCCTAAATTGCGTAGTAATGGTGATTTCTGAAACCAGACAGGAGGGGCTCCGCGAAAAACTTGAAAGGGTCCTCTTGTTTTCGCGCGTTCCTGTCACCCACTAGCCACGGCTGCTGCTGTACCAGATATTATGCGTAAAACGTTTCCGGTCATTCGTTTACCATTATAATCGAATGGAAATAAAAAATTAAAAAAAAAAAAAAAAACCATTTATTACATATGAAACAATTCACGCTCGCATACGTACGATGTGTGAAAACGGTTGCAGTTTGGATGCAGTTCGGAGGAGAGGAAAAAATATCAGGCGTGTACAAAACGTCGGACGGTTTATTATTTGATACGAATTTTTGAACGTAATAGAAAGAAAAAAAACAACGACCAAGCGAGAATGACCTATTTGGAGACCGGACCGGTTTGAAATCGAACGAAAGCTCGTGCAAACGAAATCCCCCCCCCCCCCGCACGCACGTGTTGCCCGTAATGCGCACGGGTGTGCACGTACGCCATCGACGTTTCGGTTTCCTTATGGTGAATGCGCGTGTAGGTATTTTAATATTGATATGGCACGAAGAATGGCAGCTGGCTGCGGGAGGTTTTCGCGGATCCGTCGCGGTCCGTAACCCATGTGCAGGCAATATTTGGCTTATTTTCCTGTACATTTGAGTACATTACAGTGCGTATGCGTGTTTATCCATTTCATGGTGTTCAAACATTCTAATCCTATTTATAATTAAGTATTCACCGATCCACTGTTGCATGTATTGCTGTTTAGAGTACGTTTTCCGGACGAATCATTTAAATTAAAATAAGCTACATTTCAAACCACGGTTTTAATATTGTGGCAAAGAAAAGTAGGGAGGACAATATAATATACGTAGATAATATCTACGTGCATCTGCGTCTTATTTTGATCTCAACACAGATCGAAATGACGATCCAGGTGTTCCATTTATTGAAAACCAAGTCGGAAAAAGTGAAGAACTATGAAATAAGTGTTTGAAATTAAGTTATAATAATAATTCGAGTTATCAATTTATTTAATATTGTAATATGCGGTTGTGCTAATAAAAGAAGGCTGATTATTTTTTTTGTACTATTCATTGATTACGAAACCTAGGACAATGTTTTTAATAGTTTTGATTGTTTTTGTTTCTAACATTTGTTTTTATTACGTTTTATTACTAATGTTTTATTAATTATCAATATGTAACCAATTTATATTTAATGTTATTCATTTTGAAATTAAAATTGCATTTTGTTTTTATTTTAACACAAATAAAACAAAGCTGATTATTTGTAATGTTTTATGAATTATAAAACCTCTTAAATTATCAAAGTAAGCACCCATTGGGTATAACATTTTGTTTCGTGTAAGCAGGGTAGCTAAGTTTATATTTTTCAAATAATTTAGCTTTTAGAAAAATCACAAAATAATATTATGTTCTATGAGATGGACCAATACACAAAATATATAATTTACTCAATATTTTCTTAAATAAAAAGTGGTCCAACCCATATTACAACTTAAAAAACTTAAATATGACGTTGGTTCTTTATATGGTTAAAAAATCATTAATTAATTTGTATTTACGAGACAATTTTGATTTCAGTTGAGTTATTCCTTGAAAAAAAAAAAAAATAATAAGTTAATAAAAAAAAGTCCGCTTTGATTTCCCATGGTGTGAAATTTCACCTTTGAGGGTTGGGCCGATATGGTTTTATACGCCTCATATATAGTGCATGCGCACGACTATTGCGTTCCGAGAAGAAGAAATAAATATTAATATATTACGAATAACTTGAATCGTACGCGAAGGTCAACAAATGTCCGCGATATCCAGAGTTGATACGTGTACAGAACCGAAATACCTTTTATAATATAATAATAAAAACCTATTTACATACGAACGAATATATCAGTGCATAGAAGCACATTTTTACAGTGTAAGTCGTATAACATCTACATACTACAAGAGCGTGCCTTGGGGGCGGGGGTTGGTGTTCAACCTCCTCCCACCCTCGTCATTTTAACGAATTTGGAAAAAGTATTGCATAATATTTTTATACAATTTATATTTAATATCATAGACCAGGCGTGGCTAACATGAATATGTTCGCTAGTCGCATATAGAAATGTAATGATATTAAGATCCAAAGTATTTGTTAATACGTTTCATAATCTTATCTAATAAACTAAACATATTATAATAAATCTATTTTTAATATAAATATTGTAAATATATAATTTAAATATGACTAAACAGATCTAGCTTAACGTTTATTTTTTTATTGATTATTCATATTAATTTATTATATATTTTTGTTTATTAATCTGTATTATATTAGCCTTATATTTATAAAATAAAAATATTTTTTTTTTTTTTACATAAATGTAGTCGAAAAAAAAATTGAAATTTTGGTTTTTGCAAATAGACGCAAGCCACATAAAACTATGACGAGAACCGTATGTGGCCCGCGAGTCGCAAATTGGTCACCCCTGTAATTTACAATTGCCAGGGTTATTTATATAACCCATTGCCGATCTATTTAGTAATATAAAATTAATTATTTTCAAAATTATTATCTTGTTGAATAAATACATTTGAAATACGTTGTAATAAAAGTATTGAACCCTTACCCCCGAATACAATTTTTTGGCACGCTCCTGCATGTAGATATTTTTACAATAATTGTTTTATTACTTTAACTTTCGGTAAATTATTCGTAAAATCATATTCATATCGTAACGCTTTATACATTTTAATCGCGTAAACCGTTGAATTTGTGTAAGAATATACACTTATCTCGTTGTGCGCTTTGTTTTGTAAGTTTTGCAAATCGATAAGCTACGCAGTTGTTGTATACATGAAATGCTTTGTCGAGCGGGGATGCACCGTGCCATACGTAATCGCAAGTGCATCTTCAGGACCGCGACAGTGCCAAGAACCATAATATAATATACGAGGCTATTTTACATTTTTACGGATACAAGTTTTTCGTTAGGCTTCACGCAGCGTGTACATCGCGATCCGTATATTTTCACATTATCTCAAGGATATTAAAAAGGAACCTGCAGGCGGATGGCAAATTAAAAAATGGTTTAAGACGGTGAAAAATAAATATAATTCATGTATAAATATAATTCATGTATAATTACATTATGCTATGTGTACGAATGATATGCACAGCAGTACTTGTTTTAACGATTGCGGCGTATGGTATACGCTTTATTTTAATTTTTAGAGCGGTGGTCAGTGATTAAGGTTGAATTATATCGTAATTGTCTACTTTTAACTTATTGGCACTGTCGCGTACTGCATCAGTAAAGAAGTTTGGAAACCATTACATTTACATGCATATTACGTCACGGATTATATTATATACCTTAGAACGTTAATGTTTTCACGTATCCACATGTGCTTAAACATATTTTCAAACTCCTTCAAAGACACTTTCTGAAGATAACGCCTACATTTACTTGGACGATATGACCTAATGCTGTGTAACACACGACCATTAAAAGGTCTATTCAATCAAATATATTTCCAGGCAAAATTCCAAAGAGGATGGTGAAGACAAAAAACCAATTAGCACTGGGCGCGTTCACGCCTACGGACAAAATGATAACATACACATTATAATGGATACACAGACACATACCGTGTGTAGGCATGAAATGTATTTGACCGTAAAAATGGAATACAATCAGACATTGACCTATTTTTTTATGAAACATTTTCAATTTATTATTATTGATGTACTTTAATTCTTAAACCATAAAATACGCATCGCGTATTCATATAAGATTTGATAAGTAACTGAAATCAATGGACTATTATTTTGAAACGATTTTTATGGAGTTGTATTACTTTAGTTTATAAACTATGAATATATTTGCAGCTCACAATAATTTACTTTATTTTTTGAACAAATTCATGTTTTCGTCAAATAATGAAGTTAATTATTACAGTTCGTATATGTCAACGTCATTGCAGTAATATACAGTAATAATGACGTATAATTATGAATTAAAAAGCCAATTAATTATGTAGGACATTTGTTAAAAATAAATATGAAATTATTTCCTTAAATTTGTTTTGCAAACGAATAATATCATAATTTCTGTTCATTTATTTCAAATGTATTCATGTATTCATTATTTGTCATCACATAAATAGCTGCTTATCTTTTTTAGGGAGATTTTCTTTCTTCGAAATGATTTAGGTTTTAAAAATGTACAATAAAGTGATACATTCCATATATCTTAATTCGTGGTTACTACAAACATGCCCATGCGCAAGGGGGGTTTAGGGGTTCTAACCCCTCTCATTGAGGATCTTTTTATTTATATTTTTACAAAGAATACGCCCAGTCCTTATTTTATAAAAATAAAACTGATTTGAAAATTCACGTATAGTTGTTTATTATTGTTTTAACTATGTACATTTTCTCGATTCGACGTTTTTTTTCTATTTAATTTTCGGATATATTCCACTGTCGATTATCGTTGTAAATTCAACCATCGATAGAACGTATTTCAAATTTTGACAAGTCAGCTGTTCAAGCTGTTTAGACATTTGTTGACATTTATTGATTTTTGATCCTGGTATTTTTGATCATGAATATTCCAACATGTATTTTTTTTATTGACTTTTTACCTAACATAACATATATAATTTTGAACCCCTCCCTTGGACGATTCCAGCGCACAGTCTTGTTTAAAATACGATATTTTAGGAAGATCGCTCCTACCACCTCCACCCATAAATCACGTGTCTGTCACCAATCAATAATGGCATGTCTTAAAATTTTTTTGATGTTAATAATATGATAAAATTGTAATAAAATGTTATTTTTATTAATAGAAAGAATAATAAGCTTTTTTATTTACTTAATATCTATATATTGGCTAAATTAATATATGTTAAAGGTAACAGGTTAATAAAATAGACAATAAATATTCAGTTGACGGATTTCGTTCTATACATATAATTTGAGTGAAAAAACTGCTATCGGCATATAGATTGGCGGAAATATAATTGGACCATAGCTGAGTTATAAACTCATAAATCATAAGTTACAAAACGTTCATGTTATTTTTTTCAGTTCTTCGTACATTAAATATATTAGAAACAAACGTTAGTTATACCTATGTATATACATCTGTCAAAGTATTTAAATTATAAATGATTGGTTTTTAAATTAAAAGGTGCCTATTCTTAATGACCAAACATATTTCAACAATTACCAAGTACGATTTTATAAGATATAATAGGGATTCATGTTAACGAATAAACACGTTATTTTGATTGTTACTCATAATTTTCCTTAGTTAACTTTGAATATTAATAATATCCTTAGGTAAATGTTAAGTGTATATTTTTGGTGATTAAAATAAGTATATTTTATACTGACATTTCAACGTTTCATTTAGAGCTCTGCATTATATAAATAATATCACAAAACTCAGTTACGCGTGAATGCTACATGTCAGTCTTTATAGTTATCAATAAAAATATATATTTATATAGTAAACTTCAACTTGTTACTTTTCATAATCAACAATTATTAGTCAATTTTAATTTATCTATAATAATAAACTATTTTTTTTTAAATTATAATTTATACTTACGTTAGATTTACTTTCTTTAATACTACTTTATCATATAAACATATTAATTTATAGTCTTCGTTCACCAAATATTGTAATTTTTTACTATTATGCAAACTGTGGATAGTAAAGTAAAACACTTGTGGTTAGTCTATAAAACTATTGTATAAAGAATTGTTAAGGCCTACACTGTCAACTTACGCTTGCACCTGCGTGAGCTTAACATAGCCGATAATGCGGTAATGACCTACTTAAAATTATTTGGCCAAGTCATATATAGAAACCATAAATGCATTTAGTGAGTGAGTGATTCACAATTCACATTAGAATGTGATTTTAAAAATCCTTGAATTTACCAAAATTTATTTTCTCGTGGATATTTATGTTTTTCTATTCAAAAAGCTAACATGTACGAAAATGTATTTACTTTTTATGTTATACAATTATATTTTAAAGTTATAGCTAATAGCTTAACTTATGACATACTAAGTAAAAACAAAAAAATCACAAATAATATAAAATACAAGTATACAAAATGTATATATTTTGTAATCTGTAGTGTTTATAAAATAATTTTAAAGTTTTTAGATTGTATAAAATTTTTTACTTATTACACAAGTGAATAGTAAACCCAATTTCTTTTTAAGTAAGCAGTTTTTATAATTGTAACATACTTGTTTCTAGAAAATATTTAAAATTATATACCAGTTACCAGTGATACAAAGTACAGTCGAACTTGATTAACTCAAAGTTGAAATGATCGTTAAAAAAGTTCGAGTAATCCAAATTAATTTTTTTTTTCTATTGCTATGTATTTATTATAAATAAAGTAATGCAATAAAAAATATTTACTAAGTATTTATTTATGAATTATATGGTTACCGAACATGTATATATGTATATGGCTAAATGTATTAGTAGACGAACGTCTAATTTTTATCGATGAGTCAAGTGAAGTAATATGAGGGAAATATCACAATTTTATAATATTAATAAAACACAAAACTTCGATTTATCCACGAAAATATTCAAGTTAAATAAGATTTTTTTACATTGTTTGAATAGATAATTATAGGGATCGGAATAAAAATTCGAGATATCGAAGGTTTCGAGTTAAAGAAGTTCGAGATAACCAAGTTCGACTGTATACTATTTATCTATACATATTTCGGTTATTAAGTATCTACTAGTCTATATTATACTATATTATAATACTTTAAAATCGAATACTATACCAGTACCATGTAACTAAACCTATACTTGGATTTTTGCCACTATAAACGCTTTAATAAGTACAATCGTAATAATGTACATCGTACGTACAATATGGTAATTTGCATATCATGTATTCATAATTCTTGTACCTCCATCTTGTACTTAATTTTTATAATTTCTGAAAAATGAAATTTTAAAATCTCTCATTTACTAATCACTATGACTGTGTTGTAATACTGAAGAATTTATATTGGATGGAGAATGTCTATTATACCCTAATATAATCAAATAGAATGACATTCTACTGAACTTGTAAGATTTTTGGGAAATATTTATATTTAAATAATTTCTGTAGATACTAAACAAACTACAATACTGAAACTAAGTCGTTTTAATTTTGCTTTTAAATTCAAAATAAATTACGAATTGTGACGAAGTGACTGATGCGTGCCCAACTACTATTCTTGTTTCCTGTCCGTACTTCATTACTTTTATTACAATATATGTTTCTATTCAATGTAGTCACTAATCGGTTATCTGACTTTTAATGTCACAAAACTATTACACATCACGACAGTCATTAACGGCGTTGATTGAAAAATATTTAAATGAAAAAAAGGAAAGTTTATATTTACCGTTTGTGCCTTATGTCTAGGTTTTTATATGGTATAATGGTTAATCCACTTTTGACTTTTATGTAAACAATTATTGTTGTTAATTCTTTATCATAGCTATAGTATGTGAGGATACAAATCTTAAAAAATCCCATATATCTTCTCTTTAATAATTATCATAACGGCTGTTGGATTTTATTGTAAATCAAAATTGTTTTATAAATGCAATAATTAACTATTTATTTCGATAAGAGAATATTTAGCAAAAATTATACGTATACCTATGTAAGGCTCTAGTGAAAGCATATTGTGTGCCGTTCCAATTATAACTGACTATTTAGTAAATCAATTTTATTTAAGCCATATTAACTAATAGCTATTAGTTTTCAGTTTTCAATTATTAGCTTAATATGATATTTTTTTCACAGTAAATTTGTATTTGTATTTATTGTATTTTAATTATTTGTAATTAATACTTATAGTCAGTATTTGGCATATTGTTAATTATGTAATTTACTTATCTACCGAAAGAAATACTTAAATGTCATTTAATGTAGTTAAGACTTTAGTTTTACAGTTAAAGATTTTCATTTTGCCACAAAGAAAATCATAAGAAATACTAAATTTTGAAAATATTTTAGAACGCCATCATATTTAATATTATTTTGTAAAAAAATTGATATATTGATAAAGAATATACCACTATAAATATAATCTATAACAAAATTTATATTTACAATTGTGCGTTCTAAGATAATATTAGTCATTAATTTAGTATGTATTAATTTAGTTTAATATTTTTTAATGGTTTATGTGTGCAAAATAAAAACTTTTCAATATTAAAAATGTTGGTATCTTTGAACCAAGTTGGGTTTACCAACATGGCCAACCGCTTAATGTGGGCATATGGGTTTGATCCCAACGTGTCCACATCAAACAAAATCCCTGTATTCATATCTTCGCATTAAATTTTTGTGTATTTATAGTAGCTGATCAAATAATTAATCCAATGTATTACATGCACCAGATCTTGAAAATTTGACATCAGGGGCTTATAAAAATGCAATACCCTTAAGTACGTTGAAGTAATTCTGTAGATCATGACATGTATAACATATTAATGATATTCATCTAATAAAATGGTTTTATTTATATAAATTAATATAAGGACGAATCATAGTTTTCGATCATTTTTATCTGCTAATAAAGAAGTTTCAATTTATTAATAATCGAGAGAAAATCATAATTTTAATGTACGAAAGTATATAATGTTGTATGCATACATTTTATTTCTGGTAAATACAATGTTAGTGTACTTGAAGTTAATTCATTTCGTGGGTCGAGCTACAAAAAGCAAGAGGCCCTGCAGCACAACTGCAATTACTGCACGGCGGCGCGCGCACTCTTTTTTTCTGGTACTGATTATATAATATTCCTACAATGTACAACAAATTATTTTTCATACTATATGATTATAACATAACATAAATTAAAATATTCATATTGGTGTAATAATTGATTTGCCTACAAGTTGATACTTGGATTAACTGTAATTCTATCGTAGTACAGTCATTAATTATTTTAAAGAATTACAATTATACATATATACATATTATCTTTTATTAAAGGGGCTGTGAGCTTTTGTTTTTAAGAAAATACGATTGGATTTTTTTTTTTTATAATTTATTAATATTTGTCCTTCCTTTCAATTGCATTTAATTGTATTTTAATGCTCATATATTGCCTTAAGGAAACATTTACATAAGTAAAATAATTTATACTTATTTATAATGCACGTGATTGTATATAGGACATGGGCTAACGACGTTCAACTTTTACTGTGTCTGTCCTTTCCCTTAATTAGTAGAAAATAAAATTTTAACAATTTAAAAAAATTTGATATTACAGTCCACAGAGCACTATTATTCTATTTATTATTCATCTACTTGAATAAATTCTTTTAGAATTACTATTTATAATGGATATATATATATATATATATATATACGAGAATGTAAAAGTTATAGTGGAACAAATCTTCAGCCATAATCATCTAATAATAATTTAATGCACTAATGCATTACAATAACAAATAAGTATAACATATTGTTACCATTTCAGTGTGTTTGCGTTTTAATTATCATTTTTAAAGAATTTATTACGGTTATTTATTCAAAAACAGTATTGAAAAATAAGAATTAAACGCAATTCTGCATGAGATATATATTTTTGTTCAGTAACTAAATATACATATAATATTTTAGCAAAATGTTCATTTTACATGATTACTAAAGGAGCAATAGTCATGTGCGCCTATGAGGAACTTCACCTTTTATAGTTTATCGTTTCGTTAATATACATCGTTAATATTATAATGGCATTATGGAGACATTGAAATGTAAACGCAGTTACCACCGAATAATTAGTTTTAACGACATGTATATATTACATATACCTACTACATAATGTGTTAGCGGATTTTATTAACATGGAAGTAGAGATATAGTGTAACTTAAACGAGCAGTTGGATTATATATGAAAATATAATCAGTAATAGGTGTTCGATACATGCACAATGTAAACTAACGATTATTAAATCGTTTCTGCGTTTGCAGTGTAATCAGCTAAAAGAACAATGCTCAATACCGGCAATATACGGTATAACAACAACAACCCTGGTGGAATCGATCTTGGGCCAATCGAATTATTTTGAAAGTAATTAGCGAGTATTATAATGACGTAATACAAGAAAAACTGTGCTAAAGATTAATTATGCGATCAAGAGAAAATACTAGGTAATAATTGCTTCTGCGTTAAAATTGTTTTTAATTGTGTGTTATTACTTAATAGCAAACGTATTAAAATTACACGGTTAATTCAATACGAGCAATGTATTTATACATGTGTATTGTGTATCGTATATTAACGTGCATCATCGTTTTACCAACAGTTTTTAGTAAATATACAACGACGTAAAAATATTGTTGTTTTTAAACGTCTACTCTGAGAGCTATCTTATTAAGCAAACTGAAAACGTTGAAAAATTCTACAATCCGAATAACTAGTTTAGTGCAGTTGAAAAAAATTATAAAATACAAAAGTGTTACGGTACATAAAATATCAGTGTTTGTCAATGAGCCAAAAACATTGACATAAGTAGAAGTGTTATGAAACAATATGTACTGCGCACTGCAAAAGAGATGCAAACCAATTTGATTTGAAAACGACTTTCGAAACGTTCCAAAGGTGTACGAAGTCACAACGTACGAAAATCAACAACAAAATCGAATAATATCGAGTAAGATTAATAAGTTGTTTGACTGTAGCGCAGACGTTCTCGTTCCCGGTGTATACATTCGCAGTTCCGACGAGTTAACGGCCAAACGTGGTACAAAAGTAAAACGTTGTCCCAAACACGGAACAATCAGGCAGAGCTCGGCAGTGTGATATCGCGCACAACGTGGGCACCGAGTAATTTCGTGCGCGAGATGGGCCATGAGTATTTACACGTACACAATGTACGTACACGATTCGCGTGCATACCACAAGCGTTGCAGTGCGTTCGGAGACGTGGGACCGGGTGTGCGGTAAAAATAATGTGGTACGCGAGGTGCGCGATGATGACGCGTACGACAATAACAGTGAACAGTAACGAAAACGAAAATAATTTTATAAGGTATATCATACGATGAGCCGGACGAAACGAAATAAGGCGAACCCCCCCTCCCCCGGTAAAAAAACAAACGCTGCAACACAACGCCGCGACAATAATAACAAAAACAACGGAACGACGCGTTATGGAAATACGTTCGTTGAGCCGTGTGTGCGTGTGTTCGGGCGGAACGTACACGCACAACGTTGAGCGCGTGCGAACCGCCGGTCCGCGGTGACGGCAAGTGGCGGTTTTCGTGATGGCGGCCGCGGCGAAAGGGTCCGGGCGGCGCAGCGGCGGTGTAGGGACGCGAAAAATAATACGCAGTAAGCGAAACGTGAGCGGCGGAAGATAGTGAGGAGAGATAGATAGAGATAGAGAGAGAGAGAGAGAGAGAGAGTGTGAGAGAGAGAGGGAGAGAGAGTGAGAGAGCGAGAAACTTTCGCCGGTACGCGGCCGAGCGTCGTGTTACGTCACGGCAACAGCAGCCGAGCAGCGAGTCGGCGTGTACGGTAATTATCGTGCCCGCGCCGGTAACCGAATACGCACGCGCCACGCAATGTTTTTACCGTGCGTACCGCATCCGAGCCGAAGCCCCCTCGCTACAGCAGCACGGGCGACCGGCCGGCCGGCTACCCGGCCGGTTGGCTGCTTGCCGGCACCCGAGCGCGCCGCGATGTTCTCGCTACGGGTCGACGCCGGCGCGAGCGTTCCCGTATGCGCGCGCCGAGGCGATGTCGTCGAAGTGGGTCAACCAATGTAAACACGGCACCGAGGTCACCGGCGGACTCGACCGCCGCTACCCGCCCCCCGGCGCGGCCAGCGATCGGTTATTGTTCGTCGCCCCAACGCCGGCCGTGCCGAAAGTTGTGTTTACGCGTGTCAGCTGAGCGCAGCAGCTACAGTGCCGGCCGGCCGGCGCGAAGCTCGCTGCGCGCCAGCGTATCATTACAATGTCCCGTACACGGAACTGTAGCCCGGCCTGGCGGCGCTCAACAACATTTTCGTCGTTGCCGTTCGCCGCGCGGTATGGACGACCAGACATTTGCCAAGCTACGCGGATACAACATTACACCACTGTCCTGTTCGTTACGTCCCCCCTCCCATCCCCCTCATTCGCGGTTGACTGTACGTCCTGCCAATGTGCGCGAAAAATTATTACGTTCACCTTGATTTCTCTCTGCCACGTACGTACCTAACCTGCAGTGCAGCACTCTGCGGCGCGGCCACTCGCGGTGTCCGCAGCGGCGTGGCCAACTGCGCGTTAATGTTTTGCAGTTTTCGCAGCAAAAAGTTTCGGGCGCTGGGGAGGCAGATGGATCCGTGGCCGTCCGGGATCTTGTGTGCATCTTTAGCACCGTCCCGCGGAGACACGAATCGTGTTTACTGTACTGAAACGTAAACAAAGTGCACGCAGCTCCGTGCAATCCATTTCGATTACGAGCTCGTGACTAGTGCTGTGCGATACCGCGTCATAAAGCACTTGGACATCACAAACATTACGGTTGGACGCTGCTAGGAGTTTGGAATGTATGATCTTCACATGTCACAAACACTTAACGCGATGCAAACGGTTTTTTGATCGCTCTGAAGAAATCTATATCTATGCGCGCAGCGACTTAAAAGCTTTTTGTTTTCTATACACGGGTCGTGCTTCTTGCGACCCGTTTGCAAGTAGAACTCGGTCACGATAAAATTTTGCTCTCCGTTTGACCGAGAAAAGTAGGTCACTCCGGTGGTCGAGTATTGCATCTGTTACGTTGTTCGACGATGGAGTGTGAATGATATTACGTATAGTATACATTATACACACACACACACACACACACTCACACACACACACACACACACACACTCACACACATACGCATAGAGGTGAATTGCACGCGGTTTTAGTGTCATGGCACCAATAGATTATAAACAAGAGTCACAATAACAATCAAACTTTTTTCGCATCCGAAAGTTATTATTACGTAGAACACAATTTAATTATGCGTACGAGTTTATTTATAGGGACAATTTGTCGTAAACATCAATGATCAACGCAACACGCACACGTAAAATTAATAAGACGTGCCCGAAATGTAAAAATAATACTACGCAGAACATATTACGAATTTCGTGCAGATATTATGTTTCGGAACAAATATTCTAATGTAAACGTGTTGGTCACAATGACGACCGTGGTAGTACAGCACGAGCTTGAATAACAGTTCTGACACGTACCTGAGGTTATATTATTGTAAATATTATTGCTCATTATTCTTTTAGTTATTTTATGGTTTTATTATGTTACGCAAGATGAAATAGATATTATTTATTTCTTTGAAATCGATTACTACGATTTATGTACTTACATTATTTTATTGTAATGTACGAACGAATTGCGTGGACCAGTAAGACGAGATACGGATACACACAGCATTTTATTATTTTTTATTGATATTGTAAAAATACATCGCCGTTTTGGTTGCAAATGCAATAAACTAGTTTCTAAAACGGAATTTACTAAAAATCTAATTCAACTAGATATAATATAACCTTAGAACTTGTTTATTACGTGTGCAGTATTGATGCATAGTACCATATGTGCTTTTTTCTAATGGTAACAATAAGACAATAAGTATTGTCCATACAATGCAACGATTTATGTGGTTTTCCGCTTGCGTGTTTGTTTATGGAAAGCTCTAAGATTAAGACAAAAAACAAAATTATTTCAAAACCCCATTATGCATTTGGGTTTCACCTTCTTTTGGGTGGGGACTTAATTACACCTTATATTGTGAGTTCAAAAACACATTATAAATATACCTTAAAGCGTACTTTGTTTGTTTTCAAGGTGTATCTGAACTTCCAAATGAATTAGTAAATTAAAAATAATAAACCGTTTTAAGGTACTTTTCATTTTCTCTAATAATCTTTTGGTAAATGTATTGTGAAAGATTTGAAATGCACGATGAAGTTTTATTTAATTTTTTGTATAGTATAAATAAGGATGATTTGTATTTTAAATGGCAAAGTCGAAACATTAAAATCATCAATCATCGTTTTATCAACTACTGATAAAAAAATAGTATTGTATTTAATTATTTCTGACTATAATAAATTTTTCTATTCTATAATATTTGTGAAGATTAATTATAATAATTATATTGATGTACGAAAACCTGGAAAGTAGATACTTTTTAATATTAATGGATATTATATAAAATATATGCATTACAGGTTGAGTTTTAATAAACATTTTATTGAATTGATTTTTTATTTTATTCACATACCAATAATACCGTAAATGTAAATTTATGCATACTAAGTATTATATATTTTTAATTATAATAAATTAATGACATGCCATATCAATATCAATATAAATGCAGTATACATTTTTATTAACTTAATGACATACGTTTTTTTGAATACAATAACTTCTCATATATAGTTCTACTAATAGGATGATATTGTCAAGTTTGAATCGACGCAAGATATTATGTACTAATATAATCTAAGTGATTACTTATTTGTAAAATAAGTGCCAAATAATATTTCTTAAAGACCAAAAAATAAAATGTAATTTGATACAATTTTTAAAAAAATAGTTTAAAATTGTAGTAAACCTTACATACTTGTTTATACATTATAACTATACCGACAATTACTGAAATTATAAAAATAAGATAACATCCTAATTAGTGTTTTTATTTATTATTTCAACTGTATATTTTGATAATCATCAAATTTGTATTGTACACACAAAAGAAAGAAATTACATCTAAACTTTATTATAATTAAACGTATCAATAGTGCATACGTAGGAAAAATATTCGAAATCCAACAATTTTTCTTTAATCATTATTCTTGATGATAAAAAATCTCAATCAAATTACATTAATTTAAAATATAAATAAACAGAAAAATATCCTAGTAAAACTAATTGTTGCATTAATCCATTTGTTTCACAACACACATGCAACTTGAATCGTCTCAAATCGCGAATTTATTCTGAAATTCTTAGTAATAGAACATCGATTGCATAGTTCATGCGCATGTAAACACTATTGCATAAAATGATAGAATAACTATTATTGTTGGAAATACCAATGACAATGAGAACAAAAAAATAAAACATTCTCCAAGAGTGATGACGTCATTATATATTATAGCGACCGGTGATGTGATCACGGATCTGTGTTTATATTCCAAGGATCAGCTTCGACGAGTACGACCTTTGAGAAGCTCAGAGAGGGTTGGCCTGGCGAAAGCGATAAGCAAAACGACCGAAAAACGGCATCGGTGGCCCCGGGATGGAAAATTCACCGCGGATTTCCTTTGTGAGCAAAAATCGGATTCAGGATGCGCGTCGTAGTACTATAATAGTAGAACGCAAAACCGGGTCGATAGAGTACGGTAAATTGGTATCACTGCGCGGATACCGGCAACCGGCATTGTCAGCTGTGGCGTCGAACATTAGTGCCAAACACCACGTCCATAGTTACGTTTAACGTCTTGCCGATGCCGGTAGTGCTCCGCATTGCGGCCCACGAGAACGGTTTGCTTTTTGTGTTAGTGCGGTGTACGTAAAATCGAGCTCTCGCAATTGTACGTTCGCGGGAAAACAATCCGTACGGTTCTTACGAAACTTTACCGCCCTAACGCCGTAATAAGTACATTTGATTTATTTTCGTTCGTTCGTTTTTTCCTCTACGATTTTCATTTACGTTCGGACAAAATGCGTTTAAATTTCGCGAATCGGTTCGTCGGTCCTTCTGACGTGGGTGTTGCTTGAAAAACAATTGTTGACAGCGTGAAACCGAGTTTTAAATTACTCGGTCGTTATTAATTTTTATTATTTTGTTTTCTTCGTTTGTTCGTATGCGTGAAAATCTTAATTGTCCAACCGCGTTGTCTCACACCGCCAAGCTGGACACCTCGTTGGCAATCCGAATGCGGCAGCGGAATGGTCTGACCGCTGGCGCCGGTAAACGGTTGGCCAAGCGGTCAATCATCGGCACGCGTGTTTGCGCGCCGGCCGGTGATGACGGTAAGCTGTGTGCGGGCATTATAGCCGCGGTCAAGACGGCCGCCGACGGCTCCGAGACCGGCTATTCGATCAGGTTCGACGACGGGACAGTCTGCCGACGAGAGTACCGAGCCACCGAGCTGGTCGGTCCGGGTTTCCAGACACTATCCGATTTGCGGCTGATGGCCGGACAACGGGTGTACATCACGTTCAACGGTCGCGAGATATCCGGCGACGTAGTTGTCCACAGACCGGACACAGAGGAAGTTCGTGTTTCCATCATGCCACCGGGACACGAAGTAAGGACAAATAATAATAATAATAACAATAATCATAATAATAGCGTGCGACATAGAATAAAAATGACAGTTTTAAAAATTTTAAATAATTATGATAATTTTATTAATCTAATGGCATTCGTGTCGTGCTGAAAAAAAAGCGCCGTCGAGTTTGGCGCCAAAACGTTGAGCGTTTTCTGTCTGTTTACGTCCGCTACTTGTTGCCCGCCGTCCTCGCGTATCAAGACTGGGAATGACGATTTTTGTCATAATAACTTATCGCACATGTGTTTATATTGATATTATTTTTCGTTCGTGTGATGCATTCTTGGGGCCATCTCATTAAAATGCAATGATTCAATGTTGAACTTGTCCGGCGTAATTTTCCGTGGGCACGCCAATTTTACCGGGTCGGCGGTTATAATATGCGCGGATGTCATGGCTACCAACATAACAGAACGAACCGGCCGGCACGGCTGCTGCTATGTGGCCACTGATGTACCCGTCGTGTTATTTCTGAAATCTCCCGCGCCACTGCTTTGTGTCTCCCAAACGATATGACGAGGCAGAGGGAATCTGTAGGTATTTTATTTATTCATTTTTTTTTTTATATTATTTTTCCATCGTCGGTTATTGTCCCATCACAGCTGTTCGGCGGGTTACCCCTACCGGGTATACCCCCAGTACGTAGTAATCCCTTGTTTACAGACGTAGGCGTACGTTCACTTTACGGAATTTTGATTTTCCTCTTTTCGACCCTCATCAAACCTGTTTTCTACGATCGAGTTTCTCATAATCAAAAAATGAACATTAGATTAAAACCGTTGTTTAACTTTTTCCCAGACTCAAGTTTAACGAGAGGTGGGTGGTTTGGCAACCGTACGAAAATCGCTTTTCAAAAAGTCAGCGGTTACCTAACATTATTCTGAGAGATACGAAAACTTCCTAGCGTGGTAGTAACCATCGGTCGCTGTGAATGTAACGGAAGTTAAAAGACCATTAAACGGATACTTATACGTTTGCGGGACGACCGCGACGAGTTTCGCTTACTGCGCAGTTGGAACCAGTTCGGAATGGATGCACGTAGGGTCTCTTACTTTCTATCATATTTGGGTTTACATCACTCGACGCTTCGGTGTGCGTGTGTGTGTGTATAACAATAATAAAATCTACAATATAATACACCTTTCTCCCGGTCACCGGTATATACGCGACATTCCGCTGTAACAACTTGGCGAAAGGACGTTGTAATTGCGTCAAATACGTACCCCGCCACCCATCCGTCGATTTCTGTGCCATTTGGCGGCTGGAAAGTCGCGTAACAATTCACGCATACGTACTGTATATAAGTAGGGGAAAAGTTCAAAGATTGCATTCGTTATCGGGATTCGAGTAATTAATTCTGTGTGCATAATTATTATTATTATTATTTATTACTAAAAATAATTATGCACATCAAATTGCATGCTTGACCTTGACTTTGTCAACGTGTGCACGTCCGATATCGTAGATCCAATTTCCAAATCCGGGTCATCGAGTTAGATCATGGAAATTCATCTAAAACTTGATATCTAACTAATACTAAATGTAACTAATACTAACTAATAATTGTTTCGATTGTAATACCTATTGCTATAAGTAACTAGTTACAGATAAGACAATTTTTCAAATCTTATGTCCTTCGCGTGGATCATTCTAATTCTTTAATTAAAAAAAAAAAATTATAAAGAAAATTGTAAACTTTAAGTGTGTACATTTTGCCGATTTTACAAGGAAACGAACCGGTCTATTGCGGGCGGAGTGAAAGCAATTCGTAAAATATATTTTGTTGGTTATTAAATGTTGATTCATTATCACCGGCGGCGGCGAGCCAGTGGCCAGTAAATTATGAAGTTCGAATATATCCGCCCACCATGTATGGAACTTATTGATAGCTTATTAATTCCCTGATATTTTTTTTTACAGTGTTCGATTGAAGTAATAAAGAAATTGGACGACGTGCGTGTGTTAGAGTCCAGGAAATCGGCACGGCTTATGGATCAAACTACAGATTTTGCCAGGTTGGCTGACATGTCTGATAGGAAACGTAGTTCATCCTCTCAAAATGCTGTTGAAATTAATGGGTAAGTTTTCGTAAATAATAGAAATTATAATTATAATCTTGAAAATTATTACAGCATACATGTGCATTATTGTTTAATAACTATTTTTCTTTTGTCTGACCTTTGGCTTGTTCATAATATGGCTAAGGATAATAACTTGAGCAAACAATTTTTTACGCTTATGATGTGTCTGATAGTGCATTACAATGAGAGCAATATAATAAATTCGGAGATAACGTTGAAATAAAATGTTTACTTTTGATGGAGACAGTGCAATAGTTGAATTGCCCATATTGTCAAACAACATATAGTATAATATTTATTTTCCGAGTTCTGTTTGTCATATTTGTGGGAGGTGTCGGATCCCTGTAACTAGTTTGGGGCATGAGAAATTTACACCTATTTTCTATTTTGGCACCGTGTCATATTTGTTAATCGGGCATCAGTTACCACTATTTTTAGAATGCTGTTAATGTAATAATTACGAGTATATAATAATATTATTATACTTTAGAGTAACTTAATAAATTCTTATTTTAATTATAAAAAAAAACCTATTAATATTTTATCATAAATAGTTAAGTTATTAGTCGTAAAAAGTGTTTTTAATACGTCAAATTTTACCAAAAATTTGATTAGTATTTTTATAAGATAATTGTAATATTATAGCGATAATATAAATGGAAAAGAATATTAATACAAATGGGCCAACGGCACTAAAAGAAAAACTATCTGTACATGGTTACGGTATTTGGCACGGTGTTTTCTCTTAACGTACGTCCGTTCTTATTTTCTTCGTTGTTTGATTTTAATCTCGATTTGCGTGTACACACTACAACAAACTTAACGTCTTTAAACCCTAATTAGTTAAGTTAATATGGAGTAGCTTTTCCTTTACGGGGCATATGTACCCAAGCCGTTGTGTAGCTTACGTAGTTGTACGTATTTGTACGCCATTCGCTTTTTGCGGGCGTTCTTAAAAAAAATGCATTGATAGAGTTCCGGTTTCGCGACTTTGTTTTTAATTTTAACTTCAATAAATGGTTTATAATATGTTATGTTGGTTGCACACATTTCCATGTTATACAAAACCAGAATTCGTACACCCAAATGTTTGTACGACGTAATATATTGTTATTGCAGTAATAACACTACTATAATGGTTCCCCTCTTCACGTGATGCGAATTATGTCCGGAGACCTTGTTCCATCGTAAAACCGTATTTTAGATTATTAAAACATGCATGGATTTCTGTGGTGGGGACGGAGAGGTACAGTAATGAAAAAAAGAAAAAGAAATAGCGGCCCTCGAATCAGCTGGTTTTTATTCAAGGTCGGTTGACATATGAACGGCCTTGCCATGTTGCCGATATGTTACATAGCCGGTAAATCATTTAAAACCAGTGTACTGTACTTATGTCCCAAATATGTATTTGTAGAAACTAGAGTGTATACGCACACGCATACGTTCGGCTGTGCCGTATAAGGTACGTGGCCTCGTGCATAGGCTTGTTGTAGTTGTTTCAATAGTCCAGTCAATTGGTCAGTAGTACGGATAAAATATTTGTCAATACTCTTTTAGCAAAAAATATTTAACGAAAAGAAAAATGGGAAATTACATGTTATATGCATTATAATATATATATTGATATTGATATTTACCGAAAACCCGTTCGACTGTGACCTGGTGTTTTGTTGTAACTTAAGTTTGCGATATTTTCTATAAATTTTATTATGTAAAAGACTTTTACATGTATTATGTGGTGATGTGGAAAAAAATTCAGTGCGGTGTTCACTGACGTTTTTTTGACAGCCATATAACGAATGAAAAAAATAAACCGTACCCTAGGTCGTGGCCTTTATGTGACCAATGTTATGAAATCTGGTTTTGCCGCATACTTACGCATACACGAATTAAAAACAATCAAGTTCAATATGATTTCGCAATGCCATACGCAGGTGCATGAAGTGCGAACATGACAAGATTTTTAAATAAGGTGTATACAGTATGGGTAAACGGGGCGACCATGAATGAGAGTCAAACTGCCGGCGGTTGTTATTGTAGTTTTGGCCTACTTATTGCCGTTTTCAGCAACGTCGGGCGTGGTGATATCCGAGAAAATTGTCTTCGCTGAACATTGTTGTATTATTATTGCTATTTTTTTTATTTTTTTACTTTATATTCCGGAACACTAAGGGACCGGCATTCGGCGGGAATATAATTAGCTTTTGTATGATATGTATACCAAATTGTATTTACTTTTGCGAATAGTAGTAATTGCGCAAATAAAATCATTCGACCATTACGTTAAATTATGTAATAATGGTGGTTTCATATTAATTTCTACCGTAAACGATATTTGTCTACGTATATTATTTACATACACGTTGTGATCATTGATCAATGGTTTTTATGTCTTTTAAATCAAGTAAGAATGAAAGTTATAACTTGACTTTGAATTTGTTTTCTGATCAGTATTTAAATCTGTCAATTGCATACATAATAATACATTAAATTGATAAGAATGATCGATATTATGATTATCAACCAGATAACAGTGATCAGTATTCGTGGATATTTATAACGCATAGTTTCTAAATTTAAAAACTTATAACATTACATTTGCACCGTGTTGTTTATATTATTTATGCCTATATAGTTTAACCATCCTTGGAATGTTTAAATATAGAATTCTCACCAGGTGTGAATCCAGTCGTTTACCCTGACCTTCCATGATAGTTTGACTGAGGCCAAGTTTTAAAAAATCGAAATGTTGTTTTTATTGAATACGATTTGTTGATAATATAGTATATTTTAAAGAATAGCGCTTAGAATATATTTATGATATTATAATTGATAATAAGTTCGATTTGTTTGTCTTAGATCACGCAAACGACGACCCAGCAGTAGCCAAGATCAGGATGAATCCCGCGAAGAGGAAATGAAAGAAGAGGATGATAATGAGCCAAAAGAGGAAGAAATGACAGAATGCACCGCGGCCTTGGTGTTGATGAGTTTGTCATGCAGTCCCCACTCACCATCTATACAAGGTTGGTATTCAAATTTTATGTAATTTTTTTTCTTCGGTCGTGTATGTGTCTAAGTCCTAGGTTGTTTTTCGCAACAAGACAGAAAAAAAATCTTCATTGTTTTCGTTTTAGTTGATACTTTCACTTAAATTCGTGTGTTGTATTTTGCGCGTTCTCGAACGTGAGAAACCCCAATGGAAATCTCCTGTAAAACGATCGTAGTTTGTACTGTAATTCAACCAACAGTGGGTCGGAAAGTGGTGGATTGTGTACGGTGATAAAATACTTGTACATTCGCGACTTAGGAGTAGTACATGTAGGTATTATAGCGAATACATACCTTCGTGTAATGCAATGTGTATATTTTTATTAAATATGGAGGGGAAGTTGTTACGCGGGATTTCACTTTCAGTCATGCTCCACAACGTCCTTTCTCCACGGTTTCACAATATTTCGTATCGCCGTGTCCAAAAAAAAAAAAAATTACAACTAAATATTCATTAAACGATTTGAACAACGACAGCCACGTGAGGAGATAATATTGGCAAAATCGGGCTTATTACACGGTGCGCACAATGAGTGAATTGCTCCGCGCTTCAGGTGTTACAGGGTAGTACGCAGCATACACAAAATAATATACCTACGCACAGGAAGCTAGAACATGCAATCAACGTGGTTTCGTGTTGCCGTCCACAGCACACACAGGGACGCTGTTGTTGTTTTGTGCGTGTATTATTTTCTTTCTTTTTTTGTTTCACGGTGCGTTGACACTCAATCACGGTGGCGTATATAGACACAATATACGTAATACTACATTTACGTTATCCGGCAGTGGCGTCGACGGCCGTTCATTGACCTCTGATTTGACCACTACTGCAGCACCGCCGCAGTCATAGCCGGTGTGTACGCGAAGAAAAACCATGTTAATGTACGTCGAGCGCGAAAACTGTATGTACACGTGTATTATAACGGTACTCGCGTCCAATTAAACCGTCCCGTAGCATATAATCATATTCACATGTGCGTGTACAAATTCGAACGGGCGGCAGTGGTGGTGCTGCTGCTGCTACACATATTTCGGTCAAGTGGTTACACACCCCCGTACACCTTGCGGGACAACCTCGAATTTTGCTCGATTTAAAGTACCAACACGATATTGTACGCATTATTACGCCCGGTCGGGGACGCCATAAGGTCCGAGCACGGTAGCGCGTGCCACGATCTGCTGCAGCTCTTACCGTCGCCATTACTTAACACTATCGTGCGGTGGCTCTGCAGCAGCTTCGCTCACCACGCTAACGTGTACAATAACAACAATAATAATAATAATAATAATAATAATAATAATAACATAGAGAGTTGCTCAACCGTGGCCTAGATAATGGTAAAAGTGAAAAGCCAGCTTTCTACGAAACTGCGCGTCGAACGCGCGCTACGCTGGCCGTGCACAGTTGCGGACGCGCGCGCGTTTAACATTATCGCGATGGTTTCGTAACTAGGACAGTGTTAAGGACGGCGCGTTACCTGTTTCTCTCTCTCTCTCCAGCCGGTTGTCGACCACGCGCCGCGCGATATGGGGGCGATTCGTGCGAAACGCCCGACATTGATGTGACAAGGACGCGGCGCGCCACGCATCGGCTCGGAAACTGTGTCGGCACCCGCAGCGGCGTTTGTGCCCGTGTTTATCACCCGGTGTGTGTGCGCGTGAATGCTGGGTGACATACATTTCCGTCGAATCCTGCATTCCGTGCTGCGCACATGTTTTTGGTGCAGCGCCGTGTCGACGTTCCTTACGTAGCGAGATCTACTCGTACGTTATTTATTTCACCGTGCGTTATAACAATATTTTTCCAAACGTGGACCAGAGGTTGCGGAAAAAATAGAAAACAAATTGGGCTGGGACTTACCCGTGTTTATGACATATTTATATTATTATTTACGTTGTTGTTGTGCCACTCCCTAGCGAGATGACTCGCAGGGCCGTCGGAAACTTTTGAGGGCCCCGGGACTGTTCGGTTCTAGGCCCCCTTACACTTGTTTGACCAAGATACATGCTACTTGTACATACTATAATGCAATAAAAATATTAAAATTTGCTTCTAATGTTACGGCGAATGATATTATAAAATAATTTTGAATAAAAAGCTAAGACGACGGGCCCTTTCAGAGGTACGGGCCCCGGGGCTCTAGCCCTCACTGCCCTACCCTCTCGCCGGCCCTGCACGTACGTAATATAATTCGGAAGTCGTTGTATACGTGTATTGTACGTTTTTCGCGTGTGTCATTTTGACGCGTCGAAGAAACTCAATTCGTTTTTGTCCAGAAACGGTGTGTTGTAACACTCGTAGTTTTGTCCTCACCCGTTCGCATGT
Organism: Sipha maydis; assembly: GCA_034509805.1. NCBI lineage: Eukaryota > Metazoa > Arthropoda > Insecta > Hemiptera > Aphididae > Sipha > Sipha maydis. Next base: position 34,301 of record JASXSY010001760.1, on the reverse strand, counting down.
ATATTATAGCTTTGACACGACGTTGCGTAATTCACATGATGTTTTCACCACCTAACATGGTATAGAGCCTCCCATGTCCATAGCTATCGTATACTTTTTATGCGCGTTAAGAAGGCCTATTTATTAATCCTACGCCGTCCCAAAAGGTGGGCCCGTCCATGTCTGTTCATCGTCCGGTGTTTTAATAAATATATTACTTAACACGTGTTTGAAAAGATTCAAATTCATCTCACACGCGGTCGACCTATACCTATGAATATATAGGAATTATATATATATATAATGTATGTTCATTCTCCTGAAGACGAACACCGTAACTTGAAACAATCATTTATACTTACTGCGATTAATATTACCATGGTTTTTAATCTGTTATTCGCTATCATCAATCTAATATTTCAATTGGCATTATAGTTTTACCGTTAACTCTTTATGTACGTAATAATGTGTATAGTACACTATTTTACTTGCACTGATGGAATGTTTTTTATCGGTCAATTGTCCTCACTTATTACTGCACTTGCCTCTTAAATATTATTACGTGTAAAATCTATAATATTTACATTTTTTTACAATATTATCGCCGCCGGCATTGTATGGTATAAAATCTAGAATGATTTATTTACTTGCATTTAATGACATCTTTAATGATTACGCTATAAGTTGTCCTATAAAAATCCGTTTTATTTATTCATCGTTTTTGTTGCACCGTTATCTCAATGTCGGCTGCGATGTGTGTTTGTTTTTATTATTATTATTATTATTTGCGATTTGCGTAGGTATCACATGATGTGTAGATTATTGTAATTTTGTTGATTTCAATTCGAAATCGTGCGCGTTTTCATAGTTGTTGTTACACATTTTTTTCTGTACGGACGTAATCGCACCGCGGTTGACGTTTATCACGTACAAAGTGCGTGTTCAATTGTGTACAACATAAATATATAACATCATTCATACATCGATTTATATTATTAAACCAATATTAAACTATTCGTTTTAAAATTCGTGTTTAGAGGAGAAAAAAATCCAAAACTAAAAACCTATATTTGTTACCGCCGCCACCACCTACAGTGGCAGAGTGGCAGTTGTTGTCGTGCGCGCGTTGCTCGACTTACGTACACACGATATTATGTATATTTAATAATAAAGTCGTGTGTATACATTTTTTTTTTTTTATTTCAATTCGCTCTGACTACCGCTACCACCGTTGCCGACGACGCACACCTGACGACAGCAACCCCGGGATTTGCGTCATCCGATAATGTGACGTCACTGCCGCCCACCGGCTTATTTTTGCTCGTGACGGCGGCGGTGGACGGCGTTTGCGGGGGTTCGCGGGCGGCCGTCCGTCTCGTGCGCTCGGTCTCTGTGAATTTTCTTGCGACGTCAACTTGCCGTATCCGCCTACTACCAATTCCCCTTTAAGGCTCGTTCGGCGTTCTGCGTCTCGTTATAATATATATAAATTTATTATTATTACTATTGTTATTAATTATTATTAATACTATTACTATTAAGTACTGTACGACCAAAGATATAAGATTTTTCATATTATTTTTTTTCCATACTTATTTTGGTTTATTTTGGTTCTTTTCTTCCAGGACGCATTATGCGATGCCAGCAAGCCGAATCGTTGTCGACCAGCCCGTCCACGTCCAGCGAAGGAGCCTTCTCGTGCCGCAGCTCACCATCGCCGCCGCTCAGCGAGTCCAGCTCCTCGGCTGCCTGGAGCGGACGTGGTTTGCCGTCCGTCGTAGACGAGGGTATCGGTTTGACCGACGACGATTTCGAGGACGTGCCCAAACGGAAGAAGGTCAGTACACCTACGCACAGCTCTTATGTAATTATGTAATTATACCGATAAATTGTCAGGGCAATACTTGGATAATTGTGTTAGCTTGTACATATATAAACGTAATAGTGGTCAAGAATGGAATAATGCGTATTATATTATAAACGCGTGCACTTAATTATTAAATATTGACCGTGAGAAGGGGTTAGTCCGTGCTTGTGCGGGCGCGGTTCGGGTCTTAAAGTTTATATCCGGATATACGTGATGACGTGTCCCGGACCTCAGCTACAAATTCCGATAAATTGGCGTTTGAAAATTGTATTAACGGTTTTTTCTCTATGCACGTGTATAAGTAAACTCGGTAAAATTAAATTTCAAATTTAAAATTATACGTGTGTACGACTGCTACAGCACGTAAACATAATTGGCTCGATAGCCATCATCTTTTTTAAATGTATGTAAGCTCATTTCCTCCTTTCTAAAATTGGTCTATATGTATGTATGCACACTCCTATTGTAACATTACGTTCGTTTGAACGCGAAAATATGTAAAGTATAAAACTAATAAAATGGATACGCCTCTCTCTCTAGTGTTATAAAACCAGTCATTGTTTTTTTTTTCGCAAGCTGATTTCGGTGTTGGTGTAGGTATTATTTTGTTTAATTATTTTTGTTTTCAATAGTCCGAGTTTTCTAGGTGTACATAATAATTATAGTTGTACCGTAGCTTTTTTCCCCCAAAAATGCGCTGATCCGTTGGTAATAGTGATATTTATACTACAATTTGTTGAGCGCTACTAGCCGTGACGACAATTTTAATTTATAAACTTTATTCTGGTGTACATTACTCCACCCATTTAAACAAAGCCATCATTAATCATTAGAGGAAGAAAAATAATTTATTTTCTAAACAATAATCGCTAACATATTATTATGTTTTGTAGTGATAACTAAATAGGGTTCATATCATTTCGTTGTAACTAAATTTGACTTTATAATTAATAATTGTTTCTAATCAAATATAAATCTGTCGGTAAAAGTAAATTTATCAGCTGCCGACATCTTTAGAAAATCATAAGACATGATATTATGTATAGGTACATGTCTTATCGTTTAGCCTAAGACACGTGTGTATACTAACAAATAATAATTAACTTAATGATGTGTGATTTTCGATTATGTATAATTATTAAAAAAATCCTATATTAAAGTTGTAATTTAAATTAAGCAACAAGTACGTTAAATTTGATTTGAGAAATGAAACATTTTGTGTTGTTTAATGCTATTATATAAATGATTGAGTTCTTGCATTGTTTTTTTATTTTAAAATGTAAATTCTGATTACCCATGTAAATATAATGATCGGCAAATCGTTGATGAAAACTTCTAGAATTAAAATAATACTAGCGTAAATGGATGAATCTTGCATATGGTAAAATTTCAAGTACTCCAACCTATTCATTTGGAAGTCGAAGAAATAAATTTTGTTCGTACTATATATTTGACTCATTGATAAAATTTGATTTGAAACGAAAGAGAAAGTGAGAGATTTGTACATTTACAATCGCTTATTAGAAGAATGTGAACGCATTTGTACGAGAAGCACTTAGAAATTTGAAATAAGCGTCTCGTTTCTCGCTGATGCTATCACTGTGACGACGGATTACACGTACAGGCATGTGTACAGCGTTATCCTTGACATGGAAAGAAAATCAAATCCGGGCCCACCCGGAAACGATTATATCCGGCAAGGACAACACATTCGCGCAACTTCTCGATTCGCGTGTATACATTTTAAAGTTGTTCGCATTATCCAACGGTAGTCGTTTAATTAAATGTAGAATAATATATATATATATGGTTAATGACTATAGCGTGTATCAATATTGCTGCGGTATAGTATGGCATACGTTTATAATACAATATACATTGTATCGTAATTCATTTATTTCTACCAGTATTTTTATCTTACTGTACGCTATTATAGTATAATTCATTTCCATAGGCGACTGGAGGGATTGCTTTGTGTCTGAGAATTCCACCCTGACAAGACCAGTTTTTTTATTTTATATGTATGCATAGGAACCAATGACCGACTGTAAAATAAATCCGTGGGGTTTGAACCCCGCGTAAAACAGCTGTTTTCAATTCTCAACTACGTAGTAGCTTTATATTCTTTTACACATATACACACACACACACACCTGCGCGTCGTCATACTCCCTCTTTGGAAAACCACCACCTAAATAATAATTTATTGTATTAGTGTACATGTAAAGCAACTATGTCGGTAGTGAAGGGGATTGGAGTGTATCGGATTGCATGCAGCGTGTCGAAAAGTCCTTGGACGTGTTGGTTCTATGTAATTTTTTTTTGTTGCAACTTTAGCCTTGCAATTTTCGCAATTGCATCCAGCTGGTGCCCGCGCATTACCTCTTTTTACACGTGTACTGTACGTATTTATAAACCGTGTCGCTGTTTGTCTAATTTTAACGAAACGGAATTATTCAGTGATAATAGTAATAAAAAAATTCCGACCTTCGAAGTTTTCGCGGTTTCGTAACGGGAACGGGCGGTCGCCCAAAACCCCGATTTAATCATTTATCATTTTAACTTATTATAATACTTATACGATTCTTCGATTTCTAAACCGCTATCACGCTAATCACACATAATATGCGTTGATTATTTGTCGACCACATTGGGTTTACATGTAGGACAAGATGCTCCATATCTGTGTATAATGTTTGCGGTGTGTCTCATGTCCAAAGTGTAATCCGGTTCGCTATTTTCCCACAATAGTGTATTTAAGTAAATATTGAATATTCGAAGGAAGGAATGGGAAACCTTGGTTGTGTTACCATCCTGGTGATGTTCATTATTGATAATATGGTGTATAATTATTTATCAAACAAATTGCGATCGTCTCAACAGTAGTGTTGCTAATTTTTGTTTATTGTTATGCTTAAAATTCTTCGAACGTTTTAGTTGTTCGCATATTGGTATTCAATTAAACAAACAGGATTGTGCGTTTGTTGACGATAGGCTTTAAGACAACACACTCGTCAACGCCGAAGGAACCGGTCGACGCAATAACAAAAGACAAATTTGGCCTTGGCGTTGAAGTGCAATAAAATGCGCGACACGTGCCGTCATATCACCTTTGAAATTTCTCGCAGTGCATTTCCTTTATGTGCGTGGCCCACGGTCATCTTTTCAGATAATTATTATAACTAATTATTACTATAATTATTATTATTATTATTGACATGGCATCTCTATGATCTGTAGGTACCGTAGAAGGGGTCACTGGGAAGTCGTTACGGAAACGAACGGCACGAGTAAATAGTAGGTAGTAATGGTAGTGGTGGTGATGGTGGCAAGACGGCATTGGAATAATGTAAGGGGCCCCTTTTGCGCATGCCCGGGAATGTTCTTTGTTCGGTCGGTGCTGCACGTGTAGCGAAGACCAGCACGTGTGTAAGAGGGTGGAAGGCGCGGGGCGTGCGCGCTGGTCCGCGTCGCAATACCATAACAACGCGGCCATAAAGTACGCGGCCTAGCGAGAGCGCGCGCGTGCGCACTCGCATTTGATGGGACAAAGGAAAAATGGCGTTTTTCCCCCTATTTTTCCCCCAACTTCCATTCGGTTAAAGCGTTCGGTACGGAAATGGAAGTTTCAACGGCCAAAACGACGACGACGATCGAAACCGATGAGAGAAAAAAAAAAGAAAAAAACAATTTTGATAACCTTCGCGATCGTTTGGAAATCAATTAAAAACGTAATAGTAATAAAAACCGGTACAAGCCAAACATGCGCCGCGTTCGGAATACGTGCGAATGTATGCGATAACGGGACTTGCGATGCGTGCGTCTGTGTATCGATCATTGCCGGCCGGTACTTACGAACACGTGTCCCCCGCGCGCTTTCCCTCGCCGTTGCTCTCCACGCGCTCCGCCCCTCACGTACGCCTAACGCTGCCGCTTGGAGGCCGTCACCGAATTAGATACGACGCAAAATCATCGCATCTCCTCGGTCGTGAATCGCTTCAGGAAAATAATTCCTCCTTATTACCGCCAAACCTGCAGGGCCCTCGATCTCCGAAACCATAGTCAACTGCTGTTGTTGATGTTTTTTTTTTGCTGTTGTTGTTTTTATTGTTGTTATTGTTGTTGTATAGTATTATTCGTAACGATGTTCGGCGTCGCTGTTCGCCCGCGCGCGCTCAGCGGTTGTTGGTCACTAAGTCGATGCCACCGCGATGTTCCGGCCTGTTTGTAACACCGAAACCGTATAATTTGCCATTGAGAGGTTAATAACACCGAAGAAGATTCGAATGGAATAGAAAAAAAAAAGACCATATCATTATTATATGTTCCGATTTGACGGTGGTAGAAGCGGCATCAGTAACGGGAACTTTCTTTCGATTTGTACGACGTAAGACGTCTTACGATCCTATTATATTTTGTTGAATACCATCGTCGTGACGCCGTCGTCGGTCATCCGGTCCGTGATGGCGACTCGTGTTATAACAATTATAATATCGCATACTGGCGACAGGGGTGTTAATAACATTGTTTGTCTGTAGTGTCCAACTCTCTAATGTTATAATACGATTGTACCACAGTCGTATGTGGTGCCTGTAAAATTTTTATTATTATTTTAGTGCAACGATAACTCGTTATGTGTTATAGGTGAACGTCCTAGGGTCGTATACCTTATATGTATTTATAAAAAATATAGGAAATACACTTATCGGAAACAAATCGTAACGACCAAATAATTGATTTAAAATAATTTTTAAACGGTCCGTTGACTCGTTCTAAAAAGAGGCTTATTTGGCTATACTCGTGGTTGTACAAAATATTTAGTACAATTATCGTCGCCGTTCCGTATTATACAATAATATTATTGTCTGTTATATTCATGCATTCGAGTGGTTATTGTATAATATACGTATTACGAGTTTAATAATATTCTTCGTGGTCGTCCTCGTGGTCGCCGTCACCGTCGTCGTTGCCCGCGGCATAGAGTTTCTTGAACTTGTGTTCATTTGCGTATGTGCGTGCGTACGTGCGTGCGTGTGCGTACAGTGTTGTTATAGGGATTGAACGCAATATCTCAGCCGATGCAACACCGGGACTCGTCGGGTTCAACGACCCCGATGTTTCGATGACTATAATAATACTGTACTCGCCCCTCTCCTCGAGTCCCCTCCACCCCGTGTGCGTATTGTGTTTATTTATTTTCTCTACCCGCGCTCCACGCTCCCCCCCCCTCTTTCCCCGACTCATTATCATTTTATCATTGTTGTTGTTGTCGTTATAGTTTTTGTTATTGTTGTTGTTGTTGTTATCATCTCGTTCCGCGTGTGCGTGTGTCGCAACGCACGCAACGACGCACGAACATGGACCGCGGAAATATCTGAGATCGATAGGTTTCACCGTATTACGCAGACTCCGGCAGCGCCTGCATTCACGACTGGAGATATAGTGCCGGCAAATAAATATTATGTCGTGCGCGCGCGTACGGAAACGAGCGTCGTTGTATCGCGTCGTGGACAAAGACAATAAGCAATTATTATTAGGTATCATTAATGTATCGCGTACGTTCTACCGTTTCGACGTCGTGACGACCGGCGTTGAGACGACGACGGTGTACACAAGTGTTTCCCAATTTCTTCTACTCACAGAACCTTTGAAGGAACTTGAAAAATTTGCGCATCCTCTGATTCTTTTTCTCCCCGTATTCGTAGTATCTCGGATATCTTTTGTAGTACACCCAAATCAACGGGCAGTCCGTGTCACTTCCGGACACTTCTCGTCCAGAGTTCAAATCGAATATGCTAATCATCGATTTCCCTAATATCTCACACAACCTTTGGTTTGCGCCGTCTCACGGAACCTTTAGTTAGTTCCGAGGAAGGCCAGTTGGGAAACACTGCTCTACGCACACCATTAACCGGTCATTACGGTCAACGTCGCATGCGTGCGCGTGCACCGGAGGGGTAAAAACCGTCTACCGACTACGCACCAAGAGTCGGTGACCTCTTCTTCCCACCGGTTGCTCAAGGCCGTCCGTTGTCGTCCCGGGTGTAACGCACCCCTGACGTTGCCGCCGACGCACGACGTGATACATATTATTTTTACACGCACACACGCGCGCGCGCGCGTTGCATCGTACATGTATTTATACGAACCCGTCCGGCGAGTGCGACGCGCGGGGCCAGCCGTACAGTTCGGTTGTTTGTTGGGTTCTCTACGTCGTATTTCTTTACACGTTCGTCCCGTACTGCTGTAGTTTTCAACCTTACACAAACACAAACACACACCGCTTGTATCTGTACGATTTCCGTCCGAGGGACACGCACCAAGATGTGAGTACGTAGAGGTTATACGTCGTACGTGATACCTAGCGTCGGTGGTGTCTGGTGTGCGTGTATTCGGATTACATTTCCTCCTGCAGGTATAATACTCCTTTCCTCCCGCCACCACCGTACACCCGTGAACCGTGGTACACTCACTGCACTCGCATTTCGGGTCGTATAACGCGCGTGCGTTGTCGCTATCCGCAGCGTTTCTGACGTGTACGTATTTGTACACCGTCCGTTGTTCCCTTTTCGGTGTTCATTCGATTTCGATTTCGTCCTGAAGATCTCTGGGCGGCAGTGCGTAATCCGCAAAAGGGGCGATCGACCCGAGCGTATTGCGTCGCAGCAATTAGTATATATACGATCGAAAGGGGTTTTATGCCCTCGACAAGACGACGTAGTACGTAAAATGATCACAGTTTTTTTTTTTTTGTTCGAGACGTACACTGACGGTCGACGCGCCACTGGTGTCGAACCTTTTGGCCGCAGGCGGTCTCGAACGGTGCCCACAGGAAAATATTATGTATGTGTGTGTTACGTGAATGGTTTTTTTTTAATTTTTTTTATTTTTTTCTACCGTATAATGTACACATATGACATTCCATTTCTCGGAAACACGAGCAACGCACTCAAGTCGATAGGTTTGTTGATGATAAAAGATAATATAGCGACGGTTTTTTTTAATCATATATTCGTGTACTTTCAATAGCACAATAATCTTATCGATCCTTTCTGGACTTCTTCTCTTAAACCTTCTTACAGTGCGTGGTGCACGGATGAGTGGTATTCGATCGAAATACTTCACGAAACGTCTATGCTGATTTCTTTTGTTTTATTTCTTTTTATCAAATCGACGAGGTTGTCGCTACGTCAAAAACCATACATCTAAACGTATACCAGGAAATTAACATTGGTTTTGGCACGTAGTTTAATTTTTTCTATCACTGCTTATTGGTTAAATGATTCAAATTACAGGTATTACATGATGACATGTTTATAAATAGCCAATTTGTGTATATATACATTTTTTTCTTGTTATTAGTTTATGCATATTAATTCCGGCAACAAATGAATGAAAACAACGTTCAATCGAAATTCTACTAGCATAAATAATTTCTACAAATATTGTATACATATTATTATATCATTGGCTTTAGATTCATTATAACACCATTAAGTGTTGGGTAATTAAACTATGTTTACGGTTGGACTACACTGATTTATGTATATATAGCTCATAAATATATACCTAATAAATTGTGTGCATAGAAATATATTCTACTATAGAGACGTAGAACTATATTATAGTTTATCGATTTAAGAATGATAAGTGCGTGATTACTGTATATACTAGTACAACCGATAACGCGAATAATAACAAAGAGAGTATAATTTAAAAAAATAAATAAATACTACAACAATAATATAATGGAGAGACAATTCGTGCCTCATAATATTATGTTATCAGAAGTTTTACTAAATAATTATGTTGAGCTTGTATTGTTGCACAAACAGTAACTGTTGATGAAACATTTTTGGAAAATGTGTATTATTGACTTGACTATTATCGTTTAAATTACGACAAGGCCGATGTATGTGTTTTTGAGTACCTACAAGATCGGTTGTTCGCTGTGTTCGGACGCGTCACGACTTTCACGAATTCATATCCAAAGACGTATTTTTTTTCACCAGGTCGAGCGCGCACATACCATCCGATTGCAACATTTTCAAGACTCTGGCCAAGATTTTTTATTATTACGAGTGTTCACTCCTACGTATGCATTTATAGTTTTCCTCATCCCACTGTTTGTGTGTGCTCACGTAATCTCGAACATTAGTCTATGCAATTATTAACATCATGCGTATACTTATGACAGATTAATGACATTGAAAACGAATTTCGTTTGTATGGGATTAACATAGAACATTCTAACAGTGAAAAAATTTAATCATATGTAAACGATTCGCCAGTAGTTAAAAAAAAGGTTATCATCGACTGCTATTATTATTGAACTTCTCGAAAGATTATATAACAGATTTCAAACAATTTTGCATTTTTTCTTTATAATTATACTACCGAGTTGAACTATACACAATAATTAACACAACAATAAACATTTGTGCAGACGTATAACAAACATGTTATCGTTGTGTATATTTGTATGGACTTTGGGATGTAAAAAAAGGTGTCGTGCAATTTAATTTATTTTTTAATATTTCGTATTTGTTCGATTTTTAAAATAACTACGAAATTTTAACCATTTGCGTAGTACGACCTACCTTTATCGGTCTAGTATTAATTTAATATCAAGCTTTTATGTCTGTCAAAGAATACTGAAAAGAATCTAGTAAAAAAAATTAAACCGTGATTATATGTGCAGTTGTTACATATTAACTATGCATTTCTTTTGTGTGTACCGTATACACGGTAGTACAGTACAATAATATATTGAACACACAAATTATTGTGAAAACTGATAACGTTATATACGTTATAATATGACCAATGTTGTCATAAAAAAACATTTTCGTATTCGTATACATAGACTTGCGAGGTGGTGATAAGCATTTAAGTGGTTAAATATATATTATATATTATTATGCATTATTGCGCTATATAATGTTACGTTAATTAAAATGTTTTACACTCACACGCATACTACTTATTGTATACTATTTGTTCTTAATTACCCGATGTATAAACAAAATATATTTATAATTCCTTATCTCTGAACATGCGTTTTAATTTTATTGCTGTATAGTACAATAATTTGTCTATGATAATATTAAAATCAATATGTTAATTATTTCCTCCACTATTCCCACCAAGCATCGTACTATATTTGTTTTTCTACTCTTCACCTGCGATCACATGATCGTGTTTACATCTCGAGTTTATTATACTGTACTGCGTTTGATTATTGTTGTTATTTTTATGCTATAATATTATTAGACTACACTTATACCACGTTTGTGGGGTAACGACCTCGGGCCAATGTCATCCAACTGCACACCAGCAGTAGCAATGGCGATAGTTTCGGAGGAGCGGTTCATCGTGGAAATACACCGTTACACCTCTTCTTTATGTACCGACTTCTGGTATCAGCATGTGTTCGCATATATTATACACAAACTACTATTTGACTACAAAACAAGATAATTCGAGTTCATTAATTTTTTTTGCGCTAGTGAAATGTTATGATTTTGTGCACGGGTTAAGTATGATTTACGTGTGTGTACCGTCGTAGCAGTGGCCGATAGTACTAATAACGTTGCGCGATTTGCATATGAATTGTATGGAAATCGACTTCGGAGAGTAAAAATAGGTCGAAAACATCCTGAAAGCCGTGTAATAATAATGCACGAAACACATGTGCGGGTATTTATAATGTTTATAGATAATGAAATGTAACTGCATATAACTATAACTATACGCGATACAAAGGAAACGACTGCGGTGGTGGACACCGTGTGTGATTTTTGCTTAAAACACGATCGTTCGGTCGATGGCGGCGAAGAGAGAGGAAAGGACTTTTCCCAAGTCCATTGTGCGTGCGCGTGTATACTAGATTTTTCCGATCGATGAACCTTGACCCTACGCATACATCGACTTCACAACGATGACTGGAACATAATGGTTTTGGTTTGTTGACTCACAAAGGTTCGTAACCTTGTTTAAAACATTTCTATCTGAATGCATTGTGTTTGTACGCATGTGCACACATATTACCTATATACTATGAATTTATAATCGTCGGATGATTTGATAATACGCGCTTACTTGTAGTGGTGTTGTAGCGCGAAGCGTATGAAAACGGCTTGACGTTATCGTTAACCGTGCAGGTATGGGGGGAAAGCGTCGAGAATGTTCTAAGATGACGATGATCCACTCGAGCGCTGCGCGCAGGAATAACGCGGATTGTACGTAAACCGATGGCGGTGATGTTAACGCACAGATAGATATGTGCTGGCGTTGGACCGCACATTAGTCGTCGCGTTCTCGATCAAGATGTTGTAACTCATACGCACATCCGCGCACCTCGATCGGCCGGTCGTCCGAAACGCGTGTTGGCGGGCGTGCGAGAATGGGGGATAAAAAAAAAAAAAATGAATGAATAAAATTGAAATAAAAAACCCGCACGGTGTAGTTGGCGAGCGCGAGTACGTACATTATACCGCGTAAAGGTTAGCGCGGAAAATACAAAATAAAAAAAATAAAAAACAATGACATTTGGCGTTTTTGCACAGCTCGTCCGACGACACTCCTCGGTAATTGCTTTCGCAGCAACAATATGATATTGTACAACATTCGCGCTGTTGTTTACCGCGAACGGTGGCAGCAGCTGTTGGTGGCACGTACTTTTTCGTGTCGAAAGTGAAAGCCGCGGCCGGTCACATCGGTGGCTCTTCTTCCCCGTGTACCCGCGGTGTTCGACGGGCCACGTCTCGGTACGAGACAATCTCTCGCGCATATAATCGTTATGGTATATTGTTACAGGCAGTGGTGTTGCTAGAAGTGTCAAGTTTTAAATTCTCTTCTACATAAGTGTCAACTTTTTAATTTTAATAAGTCGATTATACATAAGTTTAAGTATAAAATGTGTTATTGTTTAATTTGGTGAAACTGTGATAATTGTTTAATGATGACATGATACAAGGTTATGCTTTAAAACGATTGTATATTTTACAAAATAAGAATAACTTTAACTTCCCTCTGGCTACGCCACTTATTACGGGTGTAATGTTAACAACGACAGTAAAAATCAAACAGTACGCACATAGCGTGTACGAACTCGCGTCCTAAACGTTTTCGCGTTATTGCGCGTTCGCGACGCCGTAACAATTGGGTACGCATGTGCGCGGAAATCGCGTTCCAGCGAATCCAAAAAAAACTCCTCCATTCCTATATAATGATTGCGATGCGTGAACGTGCGCGCGCATTATTTTATACGTGTACGCGTGGGCGTGTATGCGTTTGCGAAATAACTTCGAGTAGATCTTTGGTATGATTACAAATCGATCGTTGGTCGGCATACGTGCTACATGACGTAGCAACGATGCACCCCGTACGCACCAATGCTTCTCAACCGAGTAGGAAAAGATACGAGACGGTGCTCAGGGAAAAAGAGAAATACCGGAAAATGTATACATTTATGTATTTCAATCAATCAATTATTTGTGAAATATTTTATTACGAGCACTACGTGGAAAGAGCTTCATCGTCGTACACGTTTATTAAAAATAAGTTTTGTAAACACCTTTTATGAGTTCAAACCTACGAGTTTACTTGTCTTTTGAGTATGGAACTATATTTCAAAAATTAAGTATTATTAAACAACCCATTTTTTTCAACTTCACTTCAAAATGTAATTTTAACAATTATATTATTTTTTTATATACATTATAATATAATGGCCCATACTGATTATAATAAATAAATACTTAATGATTATTTATTTTATAATTCTTATCAATCCTCTATAAAATTATACAAATTGACAGTCGGGGTATGTAAACGAATTGCGAGAGCTTCAGGGGTACGTGAATGACAAAAGGATGAGAAACACTGCCGAACACTATAAAGTATTATTGTGGTGGTATTTTTTGTGTATATTATGCATAGTAATCGATCAACATGATTCGATTGTATACATACGTATAGCATACAGTTATGGTATAGATTATATCTTAGAATATACGTGTCTTGTGTAGTACGTGAAAAAGATTCTTAGAAACTTACAACGTTCGAATAAACTACAATACGGAAATCAGTAAACCTCCAAACTGTTGGTTTCAAAATTTATATCAGCTTAATCGTAACAAAACAGTATTAAAAAATAATAATTACTATAGATTTTAATAAAATCTATAGTAATATAATGATATTTATTAATTTTTTTTTTCTATTTAAAAATGTACCACATTTTCACTTTTGACACTAATATTATTACACATTGTGTTTGACGTCATGCCAAATGTGTTGGAAGTTCGGAATGATAGGATCAACAGTATGTACCTAGTATGCGTAGCGTCACATAATGCTCGTTGTCGGTTTATTCGTGGAAATTTGTTTGCCGAATAGTAATTATTATACTTTCAACGGCCCGGGCGTTATATAAAGAGTATGCATTAAGAAATACATATGTGTATTATATGTAGTGTATAAGTTCAAACTTTTAAGACAGACGTCATTGAACGATGGGTAAAACCATAAAAATGTTTGGTCGAATGTGTGTGTGGTATAGAACGAGAAGAAAATGCATGCGTACATTGTCTAAATGTATTTATCGTGAGGGGTGACACATTTTGGCAGTGTATATTGATGTATATTTATTACGCAAACACGCGCGAATTTTGGTACATGCAGTGAAAACAAAAATCGTTTTTCTCTAGTGGCATTATTTGAAAACCGTTTTCTTTGCGACTATTTCGAGCTTGCCTATTTCCGTGCTGCCTTGACCTCCCACCTTGGTTGTCGTCCGGCAGTATATATAGTAATAAATTATACGTGGTTCGTTTTTTCCTCGAAACCGATATATTATGCATATTATATTCGTGTAATTTCAATGATTTAGATGTACTGCGTGGATTCGACCGTATTAATAGTACAAACTGACCGCCATGTACGATTTCACATTATAGCCGCACATTTACGTATATATCATTATTTCCTTCGTGCAAACCGCACTGACCATTTATATGAATTAAAAAAAAAAAAAATGGTAATCTATTCGCGCAATTATTATTATCGCGCGCGAGCACCGTTCTATTGTCCGATCGCCTGTCGGAACGGTGGTATCATAGTCCAAAGGTATAATCATTCACATCGGTGCATTCGTCCGCGTCATTTGTTTGTTCAATCCGAGTCCTTCTATTTATCTATTTCGCGTACGTACACGAGCGCGCTCATGGAACACGTACGCACACGCTAATACGACGGATATGCGTTTACGGTAATTTACGGTGACGGCAGTTGGCGGACGGAAGGAGAGAGAGAAGGAGGAAATGAAACATTGGTTGGTGCACGTTGGCATGCGCGCGATCGTTCCGGGGCCAAATCGCGAAACCGCGAGCGCAACGTATGTAATATATTATTATTATTATTATTGGGAGTGTGTGCGGGGAGGAACGGGGCCCGGGCCGGTTTGCGATTATCGGCCAAGGGTGTTGAGGAGGGGGACACGAAACTAGGTCTCTGGCGTGCGCGTGCGTGTTTTCGTTCGCGTGAAGCTCTGTCGGTCGCTGGAATCGGGTCGACCTGACCTAGTTTTCGGCGCGTGGCCCAAGCCGCTTCTTCTGTTTCGAATATTATTATTATTATTATTATTATTATTATTTATTGTTGTTGTGCTGTTATGCATACACTTGCGCTCGTGTGTCACTCGTTACACGAAACATACCGCACGATCTCGCATCGACTTTTTACTATAAATATAATTTAAAATATGTTATTCCCGATTCGTGTTGCTATTGTTCTTAAATATTTCGGTCGCGGCGAGTGACATAATATCAACAGCAACAACAATAATAGTAATAATAATATTATAAACGGGCCGCAACGAAAACGAAAATTCGCTCGTCACCACCGGCTGTGTTGCGATCGACCAAGTACACTACGGCCAGTTTGTTTTTCCAGGCGCCCGGCAGCGTTAACCCGGTTAAACGTTGTTTGACCCGATTAACCGGTGGGGGTGGGGTGTAGGGTTTTACCGGTGTCGCACACGAACGAACGGTGTGGAGTGGACCCGGTGGTATTGTTTACCCGTGATGCGATCCTCCGCGCCGCGTCCGTTTTCGGGCTGTTCGTAGGATCGATACGGCAACAAAGGACGATGCAGCGGCGGCGGCAGTGTTTTGTTGTCGAAGCGCCTAACTCGCGGACGGTTGGCGCGCGCTATGTTTGGGTTTTCCGCGCACGCGCTCCCGAGCACTTTGCGTGGTACGCACGGCGGTGGAGGGTGGCGTACACGCGCGCGCTATACCGACACGTGGGTACCGCGCTCCTCCACCCAGTGCGGCTTGCAGCCACCGCCCGCCGACGCCACAGCAGCAGTAGTCATCATCGCCGGCGGCCGCGCGCTCATCGATCCGACTCTATCCGTCGTCGTCCCGAGCGCGTCAGAAAATCGTCCACCGTCGCCGCCGTGCCTACTGACCTCGTTTTTCCCCGGATCGTTCCCGGCAGATACACACTCACACGCGCACGGCGGCCCCGCGTGGCCTGACCCATATCGGCGTCGATACGACCGTACGGCCTCATCAGCGCTGCATCGGCCTCATTTCTCGCGGTGTACCCATCACGTTCCCGTACCCCCCTTCCCCGTCCACCACAGCCCCACGTCGTCGTTCCACATGTCTTGGGTTTTTTTTTTCCGGCTAACGTGTACACAAGTGCTCCGTTCTGCCGATTCGAAACGATGTAACAAAAATAAAAAACAAATTTTATGTTCGCTACGATGCAACGAATTCCGGTCCTCTTTTTTCGAGCCCGCTGCACTCGTGTGCTCGCGAAACGTTTTCCGCTCGTGTCGTCTACAGCAGTTGATCCAAACGACGCCGTTGCACAACTACACTGGGCTCGTGACGTTATGCAATTATCCCCGTTGGATTTGTTCTCGTGACGGTTTTGTTGTGACCACCTTCCGTTGCATTTTCATATATTTTCTTTTAATTATTATTATTTTTTTTTTTTTCGTGCGAACGTTGCGTTTTTCTTCGTAATCGGACTTATTCGTGGGAGGAGGAGGAGGGGGGTTCTACACAGCTACCGCGGTATTATTTCCTTCCGATCGCTCCGCAACTCCACCGCCCCGTTAAAATCCTACGCTCTCGGGTGTTTTTTTGTATCGTAAACTTTTCGACTGAACCTGGAATGTTTCGAGCCGTGCCTTCGCGTCACACGTACACCTGCACTGCCTGCCTACACCTCTTACCCGTGGGCCTGTTTTACATTTGCGTTCGGCTCGGTGTTCGATTGTTCCCGACAATCGAACGACCTTATCGTTCGTATTATATAACGTACGTGTACGCAAAACAGCACATTGGCACCGAATGGTTTTCCGTAGGCGTTTACTTGTTTATAGAACTGTGTATTGGTTATTCTTATTGATTCTTGTCCAAGTGTTTTAATAGATTATATTTGTCGTGCGCGATTGTCCTTACACAAAGGCCGTCGTCAAAAGACGACGACGACGTATGTTTATTAATACATTTTCGTTTCGTCGATTATTGTTATAATTATCTTCACGGGTTCCAAAACACGAAAACCTTATTACTCGAAGAAAAAAAAACGCATCGCACGTAGCTCTTCCGGATTGTAAATCAATAAAAAGAAAATTGCACAACTTCATTTTCCCCGACGATACTAAATAAAAACATTGAAAAACATTTCGTGACCACCGATTTCCAGCCACTGCTCGTTTCCGCCCAGCCTATAATATTATACTATTATATACTGCATTGTTGTGCGTTATTAATTATTATGGATTGACCACATTTATTCGGTTATAACAATATTTCATCTTTACGCCATTCGAACGAGAAATGGTTGGGTGGTTTTGTAGCTGTTTTATTAGACGGTATTATAAACATCAAAACACGATTCGTTTTCGAACAATAAACGTACGTAATCAAAACTTAATGCGCGTTTATTTATAACACGCAGTCGAAAACGTTATACCTTTTATTTATATCGTACGTATTGTCACCGCGATTTCAAAAAATCCTTACGTACTTGCCACCCAATGTTTTCGTAAAATATAATATTTATAACTGCGGAAAAGTCATGATTTATGTGCACTGTGCGTGGTTAATGCACTGTGCGAACCGTTGTCGGCGGCCGCGCGCGTACGACGATAACAAAACGCATTCGCTGACCGACGCGTAGTTGATTATTATACATTATTATTATTATGTAGGATCACATAAAATATAAATTACATTATTGGCGAACTAACATCGAAAAACACGCGTCGGACGTTGTAAACTATGATGCGTGAACGATGAATAACGTCGAATAGTATATGAATATTGGTTCACGACGATCGTTGATTTTGTCGATCGATTCGAATTATTGTATTATACTATGATAATAATAATAATAATTGTGACATGTGTAATTTATAATTTATTTTTATAATGTCAAAATATGACGACGACGGTGCTTAAAAAAAATAACTGCTGCCGCTCGTTGTCCGACGTCGTTTTTCTAAGATTATGTCCATAGGAGAATACCGACAGATATGCTTTCATTTTTTAAATGTTGCGAAAAACAATTAATCTCTTCCATGACTTAGAAATATTTTCTTCGTCACACAAAGTGATGTGCTTTGTCCAATTTAATTATATTAAGTATATATTTGTTTCTTGACAGTCATTCTCGTGGAATTTTATTATTATTACATTTATACACGATATTATTACATTCGTGTGTTAACCTCGCACGACTAGAAATTTATAACACTTGTATAAAACGTGCTGCAAAGTGAATTTGTAAAGTAATCGAACGTTTTTTCTATTTTTGTTGCAGTCGGATTGCCGTACAGTTTTTCAATGCACTTGGCCTGGATGCGTTATGATCACAACCACAGTGGCTTCCATCGAATTACACGTCCGCCAGAATCACCTTGGGTAAGCGCGCGTGCAAGTGCAATTATAATTATTTATTTATTATGCATGCATATAATCGACGTCGTCGGTTCTATGCAGCTGTTATTATTCCATTATACACACCGTGCCCGCGGTTCGTCCTTGTTATATCAAATAATGAGGACGTAGCACCGCTAAAATAAACAATAAATTCGAACTCGCCGTTGCAACGGATTAGCCGTGCGCGGGACGGAGACGGGTAGAGGAGGAATTTGGAATTTTTATTTTATTTTTATTTCATGACTAAATCTCTTCGTTTGATTTATTTGGTGATACCACTTTTTTTTTGGATTTTCAGACCTAGACGTGAAAAATCACCGTTGGATGATCTGACGAATGATTCGATCGACGACCATGAAGAGGAATTCTATTACACGGAAGTGGAATTGGGTGCCGCGTCTTCGCCGCCGACCCTGTCCCACCGTGATATGGCCCGTCCGCCGCACGAAGGTAAAGGATGCGCGACCAATAAGATGATCATTATTCGTACGATTTATTCTTACTTTACGCGTGTTCTCACATAAGTCTTTGTTAACCATATGTTTTTTTTTTGTTTTTTCCCCGTTCTCGATGAATAGATCCGGAGTACCAGAAGACGTTGATCATACCCCGTCCGGGTGCCTGCCCAGTGAACATACCCAGCACGTCAAACAACACCGCTCATTGGCCGTTCACATCTCTTAACGGACAGGTATGCATATATAGAAAATATCTTTGGTCTTGTACTGTTTTGGCTCTTGTGTGCTGATTTTTAATGTTTTTCCTTTTTTTTTCTCTCTGTATCTTTTCGAACGTGTAGAAACAGATCAAAATGATGTACCAGAATTTGGGCGGACCCAGGTTCCCCAGTAGTCCAATGAGAAAAGTGCGCGGTGAGACGAAAAAGTGTCGTAAGGTGTATGGTATGGAGCATCGTGAGAAATGGTGTACGCAGTGCAAATGGAAGAAAGCGTGCACCAGATTTGTCGGCTCTCTCGAAACCGCGCAATTGGCGTAAAGAGTAACTTATATAATGAGAGAACGCTGATGCTGACAATCTGCACCAATACGCTAACTGCCAAAATTACAATTTTTTTTTCCTTATATTTTTATTATTATTATTATTATTATTATTATTATTTTTTTTTTTTTTTTTATCAAACGTTTTAACGTTTCACTTTTTTTTTCTATATCATCTTTTATAGAAGTTTGTATCCCATTTTATGTTTAAAAAAAAAATTTATTAACTTAAGTAAATTTAGTTATATACATATAATATTAATAATTATACTACAGAGTTGTAAATCATACATACATATATATTTATATATTTAAGGTACATACTTATAAAATTTATTTTATAAAAGATTTTATTTATAAACTTTTAATGATTTAGTACTTGGAAAAAGTTCCTAGGACGTACATTATTCATTCAAATAGTCGATATAACATATTTTGTATGTTGGACTAATGTGAAAATGATAATTTGTATTCATCTATCAGATATAAAAGCCATATTTATAAATTTTAAAAAGACAAAGTTTTAGTTTTTAAAAAAAGGAAAAACAACAAAATAATATCCTAAGATAAAGCAATAACTTTTTAAGAATAAAAATAATAATGATTTATAATAATATTAAGATTTAATGTTTTATACTTTTTAAATATGCACAAATTAATTTTTTATCTACATTTTCAAACTACATATTTTAAAAAATATTGAGAACAAGCATTTTAATTTACTTTGATTTTTGCTTTTCAATTAACTGCACGTTGTTTCCCAAATATAGTAATATTACTTGGTTGCATTACTTTGATTTATTTATTGTTTAAATTATGTTATGTTATTATAATTAGTTACCAATTGCTCTTTGAGTTCGTATTTACTATTATTATTTTATTGTATTTTGATTTTTTTTTTTTTTTTTCTAAGTAAACGTATGTGACAATTTTTATGTTTGTTAAGAGATAAAATATTAATATTTGTTACATTTTATTTAAATACTAGAATAGAAAACTTTTTAGTATTTGTGTTATTTTATATAGATGAAAATGATATGGTAATAAAAAATAATTAATTCATCATGTCACATGCAGTTTATAAAAAAATATAAATTATAATATATATATATATATATGTATAACTTATAAGTGTATAAGTTATATTTATATATGTATATATATATATATATATATTATATGTATTCATTGTTATTATATAAATGCTCTCTAAGACAATCTTCTGTCCCGATTTAACATATCTTCCAAAAGAAATAATTTTTTTTGTTAAGTTTGCTTCTTAAATGAAAAGCTCAAATTATTCTGGAAATAAAAATATGTAAAATTAAAAAAAAAAAAAGTCTTAATGCAAATTAAGAATTTAATAATTCAGATGTGTTCAGACAAAAATGATAGACTTAATTTTTTTTTTGTTATTATATATATTTTTTTTTTTTTTTTTGATCTCGATAACATTTTTAAGGGGAGCATAGTTTAAATTCAAATCTTTTACAAAAGCCAAAGTTTAAGAAAAATTTTATTTGTGATCGATCTCATTATAAAGTATATTACATTAATTTTAGGTGGGGTGCTTAAATGATAAGTATCGCATTGAACATTTTTTAGATTAGAGTGAAAATGCTAATTTGAATATTAATCTCTAAAATAAATATTAATAAATTTGATAAGCAATTTAACTATGAGTGTCCTTGGATCGATCTGGATAAACTCGTAATAATCATATATAATATATATATATATTGTATGTATTTATATTTTTTTGAATTAATGAATTATTTTTACTATATATTCTATTATAGAGATTTTATTGATAAAATACACACAAACATATTGTACAATATATTACATTTATTATGTTTAAAAGTAGGTTTTTTTTTGGAAATTTTTCATCAAATATTGTTCGTTAATTATAAGTGTTTTATTCATTATTTTTATTGTATACAAAATCGTACATTATAACCTACACCTATTCTCAAGGCAAAATAATGGAAATACATAAGCTGGCTGTGTATTACTTGTTATTATAAAATAATTGAGAATATTTTTACTTTTAGTTTTTATTATGATGTATATTATCGATTTTTGGTGAAAATATAACAAACATTAAAAATAAAATAATATATTATTTTTCTATATCAACTTTTAAAATTAACGCAGATTATAATTTAGTATATTATTCTTTGAAAATCAGTTCTTTTGTGAAATTAATTATTTATGTATTATTATATATTATACTCTTGCCTAGTTTTCTTCAACGCAGTTATTTAATATTTTAATCAACCATGATTTTTAGAGTGTTTTTATAATAGTTTTAACTTATTTTTAATAATTTATTAAATAGTTATTTGGAGTGATTGAATTTGAAAACAAACAATATATTATATATTAGCGTGTTGTAAACTATAATGATTATTATAAACTTAGGTTTGACAAAAAAAATATAAGAAGAGAAATTGTGAAATGTTATTAAATGATAATGTTTATTATTTACGTTATACAATGAATATTAATATAAAAGAAATATGTATTTTCTCTTTTTTTTTTTTTTTTTTTTGAAACTATAATATTTGCTAAATGACTTTATTTTTAAAAAAGTGTAAATAAATAATATACAAACAAGTATAATATTATATTATAAAAAAAAAATGTGTTGTTTATTTATTTTAATATTTATGCCAAACCAAGAATTACATATCTTTGTCCAGTACTGTTGCCATTCTGTTTTTCATCTAGATGCATAGACGCAACTCAACCAATATTTTTGGGCAAAAACAAATTGTGAATCCCCAATTCACAGGACCATCACTCTCTTTTTTTTTTGCACTATAATAAATCCTAATAATACTTTTTTCACATACCTATTATCAAAATGTATAAATTACGGTTACAGGCACAGATGTGTGCATACCTTTATATCTGAGGTTCATACAATACTTATGGGTCAAACTTAACAAGAAGTGTAGGTATATTTAATAAATTATAATGTATAAATAATGATAAATGAAGATAATTTAATTTTTTTCACATCTATCGGCTTGTTATTTGGTTATGTTATTTACATGTTACTGTTGAGCTGCAATAATTTTTATATTATTAGCTTTAATAAAAAAAAATTTAATTATAATTTTTTTTTTTATTAATCCCAATGAATATGTTTTCCTCTAATCTTGAATATTTTTCTCAAATAGCTTAAACTATTTATGATTTGTACTTATGTAGTTAATTGTCAAGGGCCAATTTAGAATTTAGGCGCCCCGGAGCACTTTTAAAATTCCACCCTCCATTTCGGTGCTGGAAGGGTTTTGGAGGTGGATAAAAATAAACATATTAATCATATTATTTTATCGTTTTTATTGTACAAAATACAACTGCAGTGGTTAACAACAACTCTAAAATGCGGATTGCATTCAGGCTTCTGCATATTGTGTAATGTCATTATCTGTTAAACCAAGGAATCCTTCAGCGTTCGTTTAAAAATAGATTTTATAGAATATTCTATAATAAACTTCAGCAATATTCAACAGCTAAATTTCCACTGATAAATCGACAATACAAAATACAATATATAGAAAAAAACATTTAATACAATTATAATAATTCAAAATTGGCTAATTACAAAAAAATAAATAAATAAAAATTTACCACCACCAAAATTCCACAAGGGGGAGGTAATTGCTCACCCTGCGCGCCCCTAAATACGACCCTGCAATTGTAGCTGTTATATTACCATATCAGTTTTTGCACGAACATTTAGAACCCTCAGTTTTATATTTTCCATTACGGAACATCATTTACTTTTACTAAATATTTTGGAATAAATTATGTTTAATTTGAGCAACATCAGTTAAAATACGGGTCCCTTACTCTTTAACTTAAATTGTAGTGTCCTATTTACAACGTTTCAGAAGATGCCACCTCCCGTGCGCACGCCTATGGTTACAGCAAAGATGGAGACAACGGAGGAATAGTTAAACTATTTTGTTACTACTCTGTTACTAGTAAAAAGGATCATAAACCATTAAAATCATTTGATCATCATATTATGTTTACATTTACATCCATTTAAATGATTATTTTCGTGTACATTTTTATCATTTTATCATGTGCAAGAACTTTTTTTAACTATACATAAGCGAGACTAGACATTAGTCTAGGCTATAAGATATACTAGTATTTTAATTGTGTTTTAAGAATAGTGAATGATTTAAAAATTAAAAGAATATGTCCTGCCGTAGGATGACGGAAGAGAATAATGATGTGGTCATCCCTTCCTAAATCTATCCTGATTCTGGAGGAAGAGCTTTTTTTTACTTACTTATGTAAAATATCTCTCAGGTTACTATCATCCGAAGCATTTGCCTATTTTATCAAGCAATGTAATTCATCAATATTATTTGTGTTTACATTTGAATAGTTTAATACTATAGTATGAAAAATAAGTACTATGGCTTTCTGTTAATTTCAAGTTTAACATTCCAACAGATGTAATTATAGCATGCCTCTGTAGGAGTAGTCTTTTGATCAAAACGTCAACTTATACGAGTTACATATTGTACGATAACGATATATAACAAAATATGTACATTATATGTGGATCAACACAGCTACATGAATGTTGTCCGTTTAAGCATTGATTAATGCTCATGATGTTTACTAATGATGTTTAAACGTAACATTTTTCTCTTATTACAGGCAATCGATGGATTACTAATAATATCAATTAATATTAAACCATATTGTTCATGACCGTTCTTACTTACTGTTGTCTACGAAAATATAATAAATGATTTTGTATAATAATTATTACTCGACGTATGATATACTTTTGTATCTGCGGTAACATGTTCGTGGACTCGTGGTTTAGAACGATGCAGGAAACTGACTTTTATGTGGTAAGTCACACAAATTTCTTGCGTTAATATGCGTCAAATTATACATTTATACCACAGATTACATGTAATCTCAGCTGCCGATACTGTATGCCACGTGACAGTATTTTACGTTTCCAATATGGTGAGGGCCTACCCGATTACCCTAGCTGACTTACGCTCATAAAAACACCACCGACCATCAGATACGTATGAACTCTGACATTGACCTGACACCGTAAATTGGTGTGCAGTATAAGCGTCAAGTCTCCACATTAAACAGAAGGATTAACAACACAATCTTCTTCGTAAAAATTGTCGTCACAACGTAATTTATAATAACTATGTTATACCCCTGACCATTTTAACACTATTGACGATAAGTTATTAATTTGAATTTAAGTGCCATTTAATTGTTATTTAGATTTTAACTCGAGCATTGTACTGCGTAATGACCGATTTTATCCGTTGTTATTTATGGAATTTAAACGAGTTTTATCATATATAAACGTTAGGACAACAGTTGATATTTAAACCATAATATTTTTGTTGTCGCAACAATAATTTCGAAAATCTTCATTCAGTACTTTCGGCTATACTAAACGTTTGTCTGTATAGCTACAATAATTTATGGTTACTGCAGTCAAACATTTTTTTCCACGCATGGTTAGAGGGTTAGGTTGTACCAAAATTTACTTTTTTAATTCTAAAAAAAAACCGAAACAACATACGGTGTGTTCGTTATTTAGTTCTGTACGGGTTTTTTTGTATTTTTTAGAATTTTTTTTTAGTTTTATCGGATTTCTAAAATCGGTCGTCAATTGAAACGGCAAGTGGCATGAAAATCCGTGCTTTACATAAGCGGTAGTATCTATAGATACTATAGATAGGTATATGGGCTATAGATATTATATATATAATATCTATAGCCCATATACCTTCCTCCGGGCTTATGTGTATAGACACACGAACAAGGATAGTTAACAAAATGCGGCTGTATATAGGTGTACGAGATGCCATGTGCCTGAATTATTATCGTAATAAAGTTCGTATACTATAAACGCGGTTTGTCGAATTTCGCTTTAAAAGAGAGTCAAACGCGTAAGTAAAATATATGTACTCGTATACGTCCGTGTCGGTTTAACACATCGCACGTCCGAACAAAACTAAATTAAAATTGCTCGCGTGATAATTACAACAATAATAATAACAATAATTAATCGACGTGCTGTGTTCGCGAGAGTACGACGTATAATATACGTATATAATATACGTATTATAATATAACAATCAGTTTTTATAGCATCCGCAACGCACCGTTAAATATGAATTTATCATTTCGTACGCTTATCGCGTACATTTAAAATCTGCACGCTACTAAACACACATTACATACATATATCGTACGTATGGGGATGATACGTCGTTACTCGCTATACTATACTAATATTAAGTTTTCAGCCATCGAGCTTTGAAATAGAAATCTTTCATCTGTATATTGTGTACTATTCAAATATCACTCTCTCGCTCACGCACTGATCTGTGTTATACAGTAGCGTATTTTGGGTGATTTCTCTGGGGGTGTCCAACATTCATTAAACCTCGCAAACTAACACTCGTAGTTACTGGTTGTAACTCGTGTCTAGTAAATAACTTTTTTTTTTTTAGAACATTTTATTGTTTTATGCGCCGGTTGCCCAAACGATCGATAAAAATAATTCATAAAGGTATGATAACGGTGTATGGACTTATCTGCGGATTTTATATTCGCCCCCTCCCCCCTTAGAATAAAGATATATCCGCCACTGCTCTGCGTGCTACATTGCTGTTATTATTATTTTTTCTTTGAATATTTCTTTGTTTCGGGCGTTCAAGTAGCTTACGTTTGTATGTTATTTTATTTTTTCGAAATGAACCCGCCACCGGTCGCGTCCTGTTTACACGCGGTGTACATACGGATAACCAGTGCCGAGCAGTTTTCCCGTGTTCTAACCACGCGACGACGTTAATCGTTAGCGGTTGCGCGCACATCGTACGCTATGAGAAATAAATGCACATTCGAATCTAAAGTCCGTGTGCGATCTTACAGTCATCACGCGTCGGAACAATAACAACGGGCAATGCACCGAGCGCAGTGCGAATAAATATTATATTATTATTATTATTATTATGTACATAATACCGCAGTTGTCGACCGCCGCCGTCGTCCGTGGCGCAACGCTCGCGCGTTCGTAAGACGTGTAATAATTACGTGCACAATATACTGGTGCAACGTGCATACTGCATTGCGATTATTATGCAACCGATAACGAGTGTTCGGGCGAAGGAAAAAACGCGTTTCCAGATGACAAAACACCGACGAACGACTCGCAACAACGCGTTATAGATTCGAATCCGATTACGGCGCGGTTCGGTCGCGGTCGTCATAAAATTAGGTACGTGGAAAATAAAACAAAGCAAATCTAGTCCAAGAACGTTTAAATTTAGATGCTTTCCTAACCGTGTAAAACGCGCGTTCGGATTGTAATTGTTTTTCGTGTACATAATATGCATTAGTAGTTACGTGCACAAGTATATAATGTTTGTTGCGTACACGCGCCACAATATGTGTCGGTCGTAGTATAAAGTGGTTACGAATCATTTTATCGTCCCTATATTGATACAGTAGGCACGATGTTAAGCCTACGCTTCATTTTTTCCTTTTTTTTTTTTTCAATTTTAACATATATATATATATAACATTATGTCTTAACAATCAAACATAATTGATTTTTTGATGATAATTACGATTGCAATAGAATATGCTGTAATCGATATTGTCAGTTATGCACTTGCTTTTATTAATTATGCATAAATCTGACCAGCACCGAATCTAAACTCACCAAGGACAATGCAAACCACGGTCAAATGTTTACACAGAAGTATCTGTAATAATAATCATGAACATAATTACGTGGACTCGAACACGCACAATCTCAAATTTCCGGTTTTGTCTAAAATAATTCAGTTACATCGTTAATCCCTTATTATTCCGCCCATTTAGTTTTTCCAAGGCTGGGCATTAACGAGTTAAAAAGTTAAAGTTAAGTTAAAAAGTTAATTTAATTTTAACTTTTTAACTTAACTAGTTACTTTTGGATTTTCATTAACTTAACATTAACTTATTAAATTTATTTCTTAATTAACGTGAAATTAACGAATTAGTTTTTCATTTTAAGAAATAAGTTAAGTTAATTTATTTTGTTTTTATTTTTTTACGTTTCACCATTTCAATCTATTTAGTTTTTATGTAAGAAATATTTACCGTGAATTATTAAAAATTAAATATTTTATATTTTTCCATTCACTCTGTACTCTAAAAGAACACTCTGTATATATATATATATATCAGATAATATTTTCTAATAAAAGGTTTCATGTTATATATTAATTAGGACCTAATATAAACCTATATCAAATAACAATAATAATATAGACATATAGTACCAATATTGTTTATGGCTAAATATGGTATATTATTGTTATCGACGCGCGACGTCGTAATTTCGGAAAAAAAGTCTAAAAATAAACGAAAATAATAAACAATCATCGATTCTACGATTTTGTGCGTTATGGCGATATGGGCCTTTAATTTTGTCAGTATTCAGGTGTAAAATTAACAGTAACAATATGTTTGTTAATAAAAATAAAATATGAAAAATCAAATACCTGCTAATTACTCATCAGTCATATTCAATTATTTATATCAATAAGCCATAACTCATAAGGTAAGTAACAACTAATATTGAATTGGAAACAGATTTTTAAATTTTATTATATAAATTATTATATAAATTTAAGCTATTAAACTGATTTTAATATTTTAGTATTTTACTAAGTATTAAATACTTCTAAAGTATCTATTTAATAAAATATTTTGTTATTATTAAATAATCAGTAATACTAATAATACTCTATTACAAATGCACACACATAAATAATATTAATTCATTATTTTTAGCCTTTTAGGTATTAATTATTATTTATAATTTATTACGTATAAAGTTATAAGATAAGTCACTACTGCTCTTTTTTTAAACATGAAAACTTCAAGGAAATACAATACACTATATGGAGATAGTGTATTTTTTAAAGTATAATAAAAACTATAGTCATAGTCTATAAATTAGTTTTGGGCTTGTAAAAAATAAATTTAGCGTAGTGTAAAAAAAATTAACTTTTTTTTAACTTAATAAAAAGTTAAAAAAAAATGTGTATTAACTTTTAACTTAACTGAGTTAACCTATAAAATAATTAACTTTTAACTTTTAACTTTGTGTTATTGGTGCAAATTAACTTAACTTAACTGAGTTAAAAAAAATCATTAACTTGCCCAGCCTTGAGTTTTTCACACTCTAATACCTAATCCATGTACTTATACGTTTGTGTAAATAAATTATAATGATAATATTAAATCACTGTTATAGGTCCAATTACATAAAATGTAGATAACGTTTATGTACTTGGATATTATATATGAATTATATTAAATATTGATCTTCGGATTTAGCTAATTTTTATGTTTTTTTTTAAAAAAATTATTTCTGGATTTTTTAGTAACGAAAGAAAAAAACAATTCCTTTTGTTTGAGAATGAAAAGCGAAATTGTTTTTTTGGTCGGAAAAATGATTCTATTCATTATTAATACTTATTAGTGCGCAAAAGATATGGAACAAAAGCTATCGTCCTAGGTGAGCATATAGCCCTGTGACCCAAACACATTGTAAGGCCGATCTCACACTAGAACCGACTATACGCGACTTTTGGTCGTACGCAGTCGGACGACTACGCACAAACTTTCGCGACCTTGATAATGTAATTAGCGCTCTCACATCAAACCAGATTTTGTTATGCATTTAGCTCCGACCCGCGACTTGGTCCCAACTGTCTTAGATTTTTGTCCGTAGGCCGTACGACTTTGCGCAATAACATTTTGTAATTTCGACATTATTGTAACCGTGAAAAACATTACAACCATAGACAAGGATTCTGTTCTCCTTGAGCTTCTTCTTCTTCGCCTCATGAATAAACTACGACTGCTTTTGACCAAATAAAAAAAACTCATTCATCTTATTAAGATTTTCGTTAAGAAAAAATAGGAAAATGTGAAATTGGTATTAAAATGTAAAATCAAAGACAACAACCACAGTCGATGTCTCCGACAAGTATGCTAAAGATCAAGTGGTACATAGTCGGCGGACGTGCGTAGTCGTTCCGAGTGTAAGACCGGTCGTCCGTATTGTACAAAATCGATAGTCGCACGTAGTCGTATCTAGTGTGAGACCGGCCTAAAGCTTGCCGCACACTATATCGGAACGGAACGGAAACGAATTTTGTCCGCACACTGTGTCGGGACCAGTCGGAATTCCGCGGCCATATATACTTGGTCGTTTTGATCTCATCGCTCAAGCTCGACGGTCGAACTAAAGCTTATTGCTAAATTATTTATTTTGAATATTTTCGAGTGTTTATAAAATATAATATTATAATAAATGATACAAGTAGTGACGAAGAAGACATGATATTCACACTAGCTCTTTTGTCAGAAGCTGAAGAAAACGTAAAATATACGACAGTATACCCATATACTATGGGTTCATAGCATGCACTTGGCAAGGGAAATAGAAGGAAAGTTCTATACACTATTCCCGCGTTTAAAACAGGACAATAAAAACATTTTTCAATACTTCCGGATGAGTTACGAAAAATTTTGCTAATTGTTAGAGCATATAAAACCTGACATACAGAAAACAAATACAAAATTTCGAAAGTGTATACCAGCAGACGAACGGAAAAATATTGAAAATGTTTATAATAAAAAAGTTTATTGTTGTAGACTTTCAGTTGTCGATGAATTTAACGAATTTATCTAATTCGAATTGACGAAACAAACTAGATTCAGTTTTATTTTCAAAGATGGAAAAGTTACTTATTAATTCGTCCGCACTAAGAAATCATGCTCTTAAAGATACCCGATTGTCTCATTACACTCCAAAAACTTCTGCATATATGACGTAACTTGGGTCCTATGTACATTGGAAATATAGTAAACACATTTTTAACGCATTCGAAAACAGTTTATTTTTGTATCCGAAC
Organism: Sipha maydis; assembly: GCA_034509805.1. Taxonomy (NCBI): domain Eukaryota; kingdom Metazoa; phylum Arthropoda; class Insecta; order Hemiptera; family Aphididae; genus Sipha; species Sipha maydis. The sequence goes on along the minus strand of JASXSY010001760.1, from coordinate 3,486 downwards.
AAGAGGCACAATGACCGAGTTTACAAAGAATGTTATTAGGACACGACATATTTATGCGTCATAATTTATTTTACTATCTACTTAAATACATGATGACTAATGAGTGTACTGGTTGTATATTTTAAATATAAACTATTTTCACACAGGTACAAATGAACGGTGCATTTTTTTTCATAAATTAACGTGATATTATTGTCGTACTTTACGATTAAGTATTGATATTTATCGATGAATAATTATTATTCAATCAAGAACTATACTGATGATTTATAAACACTATAACAAAAATATTTGGTTATCACGTAACTTCGCGGAGAAGAGTATTCGTACGTAAAACCACATATTCATTCCATAACTATTATTTAAGTTACGCAATGAATATTTGGTTATACGGACAAGTGGAGTGCCAAGAATAATATATTACATTAATATTAACAATATAATTGAACAATTTGAACAACCGGTTTAGATAATAAACCATTTTTGGGATAGTATTAGAACGGGAGAAAATATTTATACTTCCACAAACCAATTTTAAAACCAGTAAAATTTATCTTTAACAATACATAATATTTTTGTGTATTAGGCAGCGAAAATGATACGTTAAATATTATATAATATTATTTTATAATTAAGACCAAAATATTATTGGAAATTGTGATATCTGTTTCACATACATATGTTTATTTATATTAATTAAGATTTAGTACCATGACAAATATGATATTTTTCCTCTTAAATTTAATTATTATTATTAATATTATCCGTATATTACACCTCATTGTATTAATATTTGTCAACTGTAAGTAAATTATATTTGTATTTTTTGACTATGGACCTTGCAAAATTCGAGGATTGTTGAAACTGTATCATCGATTTTCCAGTATTGATGAATGGGCATACAGCCAAAACTGATCGTTGCATTATCACACATGAATTATTTAATAATTTTAAAATTAAATACATACAAAAAAAACACCAGGGTGCACCAGGGGTCAGCTCTAAGCCCCTACCTGTTCTCAGTGGAAATGGATGAGGTTTCAAAGAAGATACAGGGTGAGATAACATGGTGTATGATGTTTGCGGATGATATAGTTCTGGTAGGAGAAAACCTGAAAGTTGTCAATAATAGGGTAAATTAGTGGAGGTTAGCCCTCGAAGAAAAGGGATTGAGAATTAGTAGAAATAAAACAGAGTATATAGAGTATGATTTTGGACAAAGAGACCAAGAAGTTGAAGGAAAGAGGAGACAACTGACAATAGATGGTGATGTTGAGAGCTTTAAATATTTAGGATCTTTTGTTCAAAAGGACGGGAGCTTTGACATGGATGTAAAACATAGGATTAAGTGCGGGTGGATGAAATGGAGAGAAGCGTGTTATGCGATAAGAGAATTCCAATTAGGCTGAAAGGTAAATTTTATAAAAGTGTAGTGAGACCAACTATGCTGTATGGTTCAGAGTGTTGGGCGGTTAACAGGAGAATAGAACAAAGTATGAGTGTCGCGGAAATGAGAATGCTTAGATGGTTGAGTAGAGTGACAAGAGAAGATAGAATAAGGAATGAATACGTGAGAGGCAGTGTTGGTGTAGCGCCAATTGTGGACAAGATGAGAGAAAATAGGCTGAGATGGTTTGGGCATGTGATGAGGCGAGAGGAAACGAATGCAGTACGAGTGGTTATGAAGATGGACGTTGAAGGGAAAAGAGGAAGAGGAAGACCAAAAAAGAGATGGTTGGAGACTTTGGAGAATGACATGAGGGCTGTCGGTGTGTGCAGAGGAGATGTGATTGATCGAGTAAAGTGGAGGTGTAGGACAAGGGTGGCCGACCCCAAATAGTTGGGAGGAAGGCGTAGCAAAAGAAGAAGAAGAAGAAGAAGAAGAGATTTTAAGTATTAACTATATAATTTATTAAAATATATATTAAATATATTTTCTAGTATTATTTTCTTAAAATAGTACTAAACATGTATAGAAATATTTAAGTTTAGATTTATTGTATTTTTTATATTTATAGGTTTATCTAAATAAGCCAATTAAAAGGTATCAGATTTATCAAATAACATGATTGTGTGTCATGAATCAATATCAGCTGTTTGAGATATGGCTTTTTTAAAATATTTAAATTTAGAACATAATCCTATAGCTTATATAGAGAATCATAGAGAAATTACTTGGAGGTGTAGGACAAGGGTGGCCGACCCCAAATAGTTGGGAGGAAGGCGAGGCAGAAGAAGAAGAAGAAGAAGAAGAAATACATACAAAAAAAAAACAATTACAAAAAAAAATATACTTGATTTTAATCTAGAATGTCAATTCAAGTTATAAATAATTGAATTATCTACTTGGGTACTTGTTTTATTAAAATAAATATGGATAGAAAACGACTGAGAGTCCGAGACTGCATATAAGAAAATAAAAAACGTATGGAATACTGTGTTTAATAATTAATTCCAATCATACAAGTTGCTATGTAAAACTTTTATATTTTTGTTCAATTATAAAACCTGAAAAAACATTAACTTCCACTGAAAATAGTGTAATAAATGTATACATTATATACATAACTATACATAACTTATATACTGTGATTATTATACATTATTTTCATTTATTAATTTTATTATTTTTATAGTCATTGCTACTAGAATTTTTAACAAAACTATTTTGCTTTTATTTTATACACACACACTATATATAATATAGAAATAGTAACAAATTTTATGAAACATTTAATGTTCTTATAAGGTGGTATTGTGAAGCTAATGTGCAGTTTCTTTATTTTTCTTTTTTACATAACTATATGTGAACAAGTATAATGTTATTATAAATGTTATTATTAATGAGTTTTAAATTTTACACATCATTTTCCAATCGCTAATAGTTCATCATTGAATACTTGTGTCTGATTATACACGGGCATGTATAAATAACACCAAAAACACTAAACGCGTATAAAACATTGTCATAATTAACAATGATCAGGTCGAGGATACCATGCACGTAGCACATGCACCTTATGCATATAAATTGCATGCAAATTATTGTTACTATCATACTCTTGATATTTATTGTTAAAGGGCACACGTAAATAACATATCATTAGATATTGCCTACAATTACGAATATAAATTCATTGTTCGAACGCCAACATTGCTGCGATATATATTAGTGATATTTAGTATCGCAACCCTGCGGTCCGAATGACATGATGTGTATACTCATATACATCGAATGCAATATAACATCCATAATACTATGGATTTATATTATATTTATCGCAGTGGATAATGTTTTTAATCTTGCGGCGTGTGTTGGGTGTACCTACGCGTTTCAGTATATTACTCTTGTACACAGTCAGAATATTTCACATAATATAAAGGTATTTGTAGAGTATTTAATTCAACAAAAGACTATTTAAGCCGACGATGACGATAAGCGAATCCGAGTTTTATGAATTTGTTTCATCGGCATTCACCGTCTAG